>PVIU01005267.1:92500-116094 GCA_004026605.1 Ondatra zibethicus | reverse complement strand
TTACTTACTATTCTACATTTGAGGTTCACCCATGCTGGTGTATCAATGTAAGTCAGATTCTCCGTGCACTTGATTTATGACTATGAACGATTCACATTGATACTGGTGATCTGATCCATGCAAAGCTTAAATTCTGACTAAGTCTTCAGTTGCCAAGTGGGGTCTCAGAGGGGACTCTGGGATTACGTATGGCTGCTTCACTTCTTGCCTATTGACTTCCCTTTCCCTCCTCTCCATCTGGAACAACTCCAGGACGTAAAAGTCACAATTGCCTAGGAAGAGCTCTACGACTTTCCCTGCTCACGTTTCTGTGGGTGATAATTCTCACCCATGAATGGGCAAATGAAATGAGATCCATTTAAAGGAGCAATGCCTACCTGCCTCTGCTTTGCTGGAACCATCTGGGAAGTTTTCAAATCTACCAGTGCCCAAGTTCTACTATGAGAAATTCCTTATTAATTAGTTGTACTGTGTCAGAGGCACTGAGACCTTAAGGCTCCCCAGTGGGTTGTTCTTGTGTGGTCAGGGTTGAGAGCCTCTAAATTAGGGAAATTCAGCAAGCTAGAGGACAGATGTGGGCTAGCAGGGCTCGCAGATGACTTATTAAAGTAGAGTTAATCTTACATGAAACAGATGAACTTACATGAAAAACAAATGAGAACTCCCAAAGGGCACTTAATTAAACAAGGAACAAAAGGCTTTTTCTAGAACCGAGATGCTTATTTCTTAAATTACAAATTCAAAAGATTTCGATGAAAAGAGAGAATTCCTTGCTAAGGACCCAGTGACTATCTGAAGGTCAAGTGGAAGGAATACCCAACAAATGGTGTGGAGTTGAGAAAAGAGACTGAGAAGACAGATCCAGGGTATCATCTAAGTCTTTAAAAATAAATTTTTAGTAAGTGAGAAGAAGGTGACACATAGAGAAGTCACAAGTAAGGAAATCATGAAAGAAAAGCTTTCTTAGTAGGAAGAATTTTTTCATTTCCAGGTTAAAAAAGTAATGGAACACAAGTAGAACTAATCATGTGTTTAAAAAAACTAGACCCCCCTCATGACATTTCCTGATGAAATTCCTGAATTCTAAATATTAAAAAGAAAATATTACAGAGAGAGAGAGAGAGAGAGAGAGAGAGAGAGAGAGAGAGGTTACTGCAATGGGAAAACAAGGAGCTAGCCATAGATACTTTGAGGTAAGATTGTAAAAAAAAATGCTTAAAGATGATTGAATGAAGCCAGCATTCCAAGACACCCAGCCCAGACACAGTATCCATCACCTGTCAAGGCAAAAGAAAGATATTTTTAGACATGCAGAGACTCAGTCTGTAGAAACATACAGATAACTCCTGTATTAAACTATCTCAGACCATGGAAAATGGTGGAAACCTTTCAAATCCACATCATGAAGCTAGTTTAACCATAACTGGGAAACCTGTGTATAAGATTACAAAAAAGAAAAAAATTAAAGTTAAAAATAAAAGACACTACTCTAAATTAGCTTTATATATCAATAAGTATGTTTAAAAATAGCTTTAAAAGGTAAATTGAATACACAAGTATATTAAGAGGATCTTATTATATGACCTGGCAAATTTTGTCAAAGGCTGTAGAAGGTTCAGTTCCAAGGTGAATACATTTTTGATAGTTATAATTCATGAGATTTCCTCAAATAATTTTTATAAGTACAATCAAATTTCAGTCTTTATATACAGAAGCCAAAGGAATTGAAACAGTTAATGTGATTTTTCTAAATTGAAGCACAAAGTATAGAAACTTTACAAACTTTCTGATAATTAGTCTTACTTTTTGTTTTGTTTCTTTAGCCAGTCTCGCTATGTAGACCATGGTGGCCTGAAATTCCTGATTCTTCTGCTTTAGTCTCCTGAGTGAGAGGATTACATGAATATAGCAGCTCACCTGGCTGACTCACTTTTCATAAAACTACAGCGATCAATACAGTAGAACAGAGTGAATCTTCAAATAGGTTTATACAAATATGGTGAATAAATACTTAAGGAAGGTACAACAGTAATTCAGGGTAAGGAGGGCACTTTTAAAAAAAATGGCAGTTGGACTTTCATTCACAAATGGTCAAACTCAACCTAAACAATACTCTTTATGTAAAATGTAACTTCAGATTGATCATAATTCTAATCATAAATTGAATGCTTGGAGAAAGAGACTCAGTTTTCTCTAAGGGTGTGGCTCTGGTGGGTCTGTCACCTGCCAGTGGATGTCACACAGCCAAGAGAGTATGTGAGTAGCTAACATGGACTTAAGGGGCTCTGGAAGGGAAAAGACATAGAAAAGGAAGAGAACACAGGTGGATGGGTAGAGAAAGGGGGTAGATCTGGGAGGAGTTGAGAGCAAAATATATTGTACAAAATTCCCAAAGAACTAATTAAAAGTGTAAATTTTTTAAAAAGCATAAATCTAAGATTTTAAGAAACTAGAGACAAAATCTAGGGTTATTCAAAAGTTTCAGGCAGGGTACCAACAGAGGAACTTTAAGAAATACATATAAAGAAACATATTAAGGAGAGTCAACTCAATACAATAATTCCTGAACTAAATTTGTTGAATTATCAACTGTATAATGTAATTTAATAGATAATTATATAATATAGTAATATTATTACCATATATCATCATTTAAAAAGCATTGTTGGAATATGTTTGTAGTGACATTAAAATGAGGATGTCTTTCAGAAGTTCCAGAGAAATGTTTTTCCTTTCATCACATTTATACCCTCTTAGTCCAGTTATTCTCAGAGCCGTTAATGGGCTGAGTGTAGAATTATATAAACTGCCTTTGCAGCATTTGTTAAACGTGGTAAGTGATAAGGACACCATTTTCTCCTTTACAGTGTTCATGTAAGAAGCTGTGTTAATGATCCTGGAACAGGAAATACTCGTCTTCTACTGATACTGTTCAATTCTCTTCTGGAACTCTCCTAATGCTAGGAAACCAAGCATAAAGATGGAGAATTGAGTGGTGGGGATGTTGCTGAGTCAGAGTATTTTCCCAGTTTATGTAGGCACCTGAGTTTGAGTTTGGTTCCAGCACTTCAATGGGGAAGGGAAAAAATAATTTAATTTCAGATTTATATGTGTACTTTAAAATCTCAAAAAATTTGGGGCTGGTGGTACATACAATCATGATCCTAGCATGCAAGAGCTTAAGAGAGGACCATGAGTTGAAGAGAAGACTGGATTCCATAGGAAGTTGAAGGCCAGCTGGGACTACATAGTAAGATGGTACCTAAATAAAGGAAAAGAAAAGAAGAGAAAGGAAAGGAAAGAAAAAAAAAACCTCTGTTCAAAACTACTACAAAATGTAGCAATTTAAAAGATAAACATATGTTATTAATGAAGACTGAGTGAAATACAAACATGAAGCATTTTTATTTTTATATAATTGTGAGCTTTGGTAATACTCTGTTAAAACTCTCCTTCCTGTGTATTTTATTTGGGTAGCATCTATCCTAATATAGAGAAATGTGAAAACTGTATGGTAATAGAGTACTGACCCATCAAGGTGTTGCAAATATGCTCGCATCCCTTCACACACTTGAATATTCATTTTAAGTTGCTGCATCCCATAACGCAATATTTATGAGCCTTAATTTAATAAAATGTTCCTCAGTGAGGGAACATTGGGCTTGATGTCTAATATCTGATGGCTAGAAATGATCCTTTAAGAAATCCCTTTGGGCATAAGACTTCATTTTTAAAGTTATTGTCATAGCATAAATCTCCAAATAAGTATGACTACTTTAGTATTTCTTTGGTGCTTTTCCCCTTCCAAATTCATTTCCTAAAATGTAGTATCAATATGTACTACAATTATTTAAGCAAATTCTGCTTGAATAATTCTCTTTACCTCACTAATTGGACAGTTTATCACAACTGCATTTCATCATTGCCCTTATTTTGTTTCTATTATCTCTCTAAAGGGTTGGAAAATACTCAGTCACTAACAGAGCCTCTAATTTCTAATATTTATATATATGGTATCATACTGGCTATGTAAATCTTGTTGAGGAGATGTTAGGCTCTGGGCTCTTACCTGACAAACAGTCACAGGGGAAGGACCTGGAGATCCTGTCCTACTCTGAGCAGAAGAGAGTCTGCCGCTCGACGCGCTTTTGTTGACCTTCACTCCATTCTATTCTCTATTGGAATTTAGTAGTTGTTGGATGATGGTTTGGATCAGATGAAAGGACCAAAGCATCATTTTAAAGGAGAGGGGTATGACTGAACATCACCCTTGAAAGGCATAAAAGGTTCAGGATAGGTCCTGGATAGGTATAAAATGGAGAAAGTACATGCAGCCTGTTCTGAAAGCGGTTGTCTGTTATACTGAATGAATGGAGCAAGTGCTTATGAATTTCAAAAGCAAACAGTAATGGGCAGACTGGGGAAGAGGACTGGAATTCAAATGCCATCAATCTGGCAGGTCTATCTTGTTTCCCGCCAGTATTTCTTGATCTCAACTCTATCATCCCAAAGTCTGAATGTACAAAATGGCATGTGTATTAGTTATTTTTCTGCTTCTGTAATAAGAAACCATGACCAAAAACAACTTAAGGAACAAAGAGTTTACTTTGGCTAATGGCTCCAGAGGCATAAAGAGTCCATCGTGGTGGGAAAGCCATGGTATGGTGGCAGCAGCAGGAAACTGAGAAATCATGTCAATTCTAAGTAAGAAGCAGAGAGGAAATAGGAAGGGAGAACAGGAAGTAGAAAGCAGAAAGATAGGAATTACAGGAAAACCCATCCCCAGTGATGTGCTTCCTCCAGCAAGTCTCTACCCCCTAAAGGTTCCAACACCTCCCCAAATAGTATGAGCTACTGGGGACCAAGTGTTCAAATACATGAGCCTATAGGGGTCATTTCTCATTCAAACCAACAGGGCATGGCTCACTCTTGGAGAAGCTCTCTAGAAAAGGGAGCCTTCTACCAGTTTCAAAATAGCCAAATGCCAACAGTGGCACCAGTGAAAACAGAGACCTGTCAGGAGTCTGGAAGTCCTTCCTAGTCAGAGAACTTCCTTACCAGTTTTAAGAGCTGTAGTCCCAGGATGGGGAAGTTAACCCTGTTGGTCTATTTCTTTCTATTTTCCCTTCTCTTCTCTCCCTCCCTCCTTCCAATCTGCTTGACTCTAGATAGGGGTTCTTTTAGGAGGAGGAAATAGCAGAGCAAAATAAACACAGGGTAGATTTGGGGTGGATTTGGGAGCGGGGCCTAGAATTAAAAAGGTAATCTCCCAGTCATCAGGAAATACTAAGGAGGTCACAGAAAGGGCAGAGTTCATAAGAGCAACCACATTAGGTACTTTTAACTCTTGGGCTCAGTCTCAAGCTGCCATGCATAGGTTAATCCTACTAGTACTCCTTGGACTTAGAGAACAGAACCTTGGGATGGACTGCTAATCAGATGACCAATGGATGGAAAGTTAAACATGGGACAGACACAAACAGCTCTTCAAGGATCTTAAAATATAATAGACATTGAGATCTAGAGATAGATCTTTTAGCCTCAGAAGACTGATTTTCTAGTAAAATTGTGTACACAACAAAGCTAAATCCAAAAGACCTGACCTTAAAACTTGAAATGCTGAAACTGCTGGAAGAAACATGGAGATACAACCAGGTTCTAGGTTTAGTAGTAACTTTTGGAACACAATTCTGGTGTCAAAGGAAAACAGTCTCAGGACTCAGCAAATGGGACTCCATGAAATTCAGCAGTTTCAACACAGCAAAAGAAAGTGTGGGCAGAAAGAGCAGTAGTAATTGGGATGAGGAAAGAAACCTCAGGCAGGGGTTGATGTCTAGAATATTTAAAGAACTACAAAATTTAAACACACAAAACCAAAGCCTGCCAATCAATAAATGGTCCAAGGAAATGAACAGACGATTCACAAAAGAAGAAATGCAAATGGCCAATAAATATCCTCAACATTCTTCACCATAAGGGAAATGAAAATTGAAACTACTTGAAGATTTGATTTCACCAAGGTTAAAATGACTATAATCAAGAAAACAAGTGATGGAGGTGGGCAAGGATCTTGAAGAACTGTAATGGGGGAGAGAGTGAGTATGGGCAAAATATATTATATAAATGTTATCAAAGACCAAATAAAAACATCATTTTAAAAATTAAAAGGTCAAAAAAAAAAAGAAAGAAGGGAATGACAAAAATGCTGACAATGTGGTGGGAAAGGAGCCATAATTCACTGTAAACTAGTACAGGCATTATGGAAATAAGGTTCTTTAGAAAATCAAACAGTAGAGCTACCATACAACACAGCTATAGCACTGCTGGGCATATACCCAAAGGACTCTGTATATTATCATAGAGACACTTGCATATACATGTTTGTTGCTGCATTATTCATCAGCAATTCTGGATAATAATAATGGGGACCACATACACAATAGAGTCATTGTTCAACTCTTCGAAAAAGCCTGAACAATGCTGAAATGAATGGAAAGGCAGGAAATCTCAGCAAATAAACAAAAGAACTAGATGTGAGTTTTATAACTAGAAAATAAAATAACCAATTTAAAACCTCACCGCATGGGATATATATATAGTCAAATGGAGATGGCAAAAGAGCTAATAACCTTGAAAACAGAAAAAAAAATATATTTTAAAAGTCAAATACAAAAAAGAAAAGAATGAGAAACAAGAAACTAAAAATGAAGAGAGCCTTAGAGAGTTGAAGGATGCTACTCAAAAGTCCCAAGAAGAGATTTGGACAAGGAGGTACAATATATAAATATAGTGAAAGAAGACAGGAGGAAGGGCAATGAAATCCCACTCTAGACATAATATACCCATGCAATCATGAACTCTCAGTATCTGCAGTTACTTACACTGGATCTGTACAAGACAGGTTCTCTCAACAGTTAGTCGTTAAATGGGGGAGGGGTTCATGGTACCCTACCACTAAAGGCTGAATTGCAGGCCACTGACAGGCTCTGGAAGATGGAGGCCACTGCCTTCGGTTATATAACCACTGATGTACCCATAATCCAGTGTATAATGCCATACCACATAGATGGCCCTGGTCTAAACCAGAGGAACACAAACAAAAGCCATAAATGTAGGAATGAGATCAATAAAGATGGCAGTGAGTATCCAGAGAGGAGGAAGATGAGAAAGGGTGGACCTGAGAACAATAAGAATGCATTGTGCATATGTATAAAATTGTCAAAGAACAAATTTAATAAAAATAAAACAATAGCCATTTTAAGCAGGAATAAGATATGGAAAGAAACAATCACAAACTGCAATGAAAAAGTTCCTTCCTGGTCAGTAAGAACATGAAATTATTCAGTTAAAACACAAACACTGGCAGAACAGTGGTGCAGGAGAATTGTCTATATTCTGTCAATTATGTTTTAAATAAATGCTTATTGGCCAGTAGCCAGGCAGGAAGTGTAGGTGGGACAACCAGACAGGAAGTAGAGGTGGGTCAATGAGAACAGGAGAATTCTGGGAAGGAGGAAGCTCATTCCCCCACAGTCCTGCCCAGACACCGAAGAAGGAAAATGTGACCTGCCCCGCTGAAAAAGGTACTGAGCCATGTGGTTAACATAGATAAGAATAATGGGCTAATATAAGTTATAAGAGTTAATAAGAAGCCTGAGCAAATGGGCCAATCAGTTTATAACTTATAGAGACCCCTGTGTGATTTTCTTTGGGGCTAAACGGCTGTGGGACCTGGTGGGAGGACAGAAACCAACCAGGCCGTCCATGTTAAAAATGGCGCCAATGTGTGGACAACTGTATCCACATAAAGCCTGACAGAGCGTGGGAAGTAATTCTAGACAGAAAAGAATAGAGTAAAGCATGGCTTCTTGGTGGCAGCAATTTCTCAGGTGGGCTTTGCTTGCTAGAGGCAAGCACTCTCATTTAAGAGAGGCTTCCTGACTCAGCTTCAGCTGCAAAACCCTGCAGCTCTTTTAGAGGTCCTGCCACAAAACACTTAAATGGTGTTGATAAAAGCTGACTGCTTTTTTGGTTTTCAGAGATAGCAGGAAAAAAGCTGCGCTGTTTTAAAATGCCGGCTTTCTGGGTCGTCCTGCCAGGGCAAACTCTGACTCTTTCAGGCAGGTGGTCCGACTACAGAGCATTTGAGTGTTGTTTGTGGACACACTGTTGCAGCTTGCTTGCTGGCAGGAACCTTGAAATGCCATAGAATCGCGGCAATAAACAAATGGCTACAGCCGGTACCTCAGCCTTGAGGTTGGAACCTCAGAAAGCTAAGGAATGGGCTGGATCCAGCCATCAAAGCCACTGCTTTAATTCTACCCATATTGCTTAACAAATTAAAGACTCATGTGGCCTGAAAAAGAGAAAGAGATATACAGTAAAGAGAGATTCAAAGATGAAGAAAATCTCTAAATGGTTACAGTGTATTAAAAATATATGCTGGCTAAAGGTTAAAGTCCTTAAAATAAAAAAGAAAGAAAGAGAGTAGTTGGGTGTGGTGGTACATGCCTTTAATCCCCAACACTAGGGAGGCAGAGGCAGAGAGACTTCTGCAAATTCAAGGTGTGGTGGCACGCACCTTTAATCCCAGCACTTGGGAGGCAGAGATAGGTGGATCTCTGTGAGTTCAAGGACAGCCTGATCTACAGAGGGAGTTCCAGGACAGCCAAAGATACACAGAGAACTATCTCAAAAAGCCAAAAATTAAAAGTAAAAATAAAATAAATAGAGGTTAAAATAAAGCCACATAAGATGAAAAATACACAGAGCCTGGATACTGTATATTATTGTGCTCTCTTTGAATTGTTTAAATGCTGAGGGAGGAGCAGCATGTGTTAAAAGATATTTGCTTATAAATGCTGCTGAATTAATCCAAGATAGGTATTTTGAAATTACCTTGACTTCAAAATTGAAGTCAAAAGGTATGTTACTTTGGAGAAGAGATTTTTCTTTTGTTTCCACAGGAAATGAGAGGCTGTGGATTCATTCTGAGTTAAGAAAAATCAGATTTTGTCAAGGAAAACCACCTGAGAAATCTCCAGCAGGAACAGATGGCCCAGATGTCAGAGTTCTACATCCAGACAGGTTCAAGACTGCTGCCTGAGATGATCAAGACTCACAAGATACTCTAGTCAGGACTTGATCATAATTCAAAATTTTCTTTAGGTCCCCATAAGATTATCAGTGCCCCCAACCAGCAGGAAGTAGCCTGGAATACTATGCCCACATTCCCAAAAAAAATGTACTATGGATATTTTTCTTTGTTTTTTTAAAAAAGGGGGAAGTGGTGCAGGAAAATTGTCTATATTCTGTCAATTATGTTTTAAATAAACGCTGATTGGCCAGTAGCCAGGCAGAAAGTATAGGTGGGACAACCAGAAAGGAAGTAGAGGAAAAAAAAGAAAGGAAGTAGAGGCAGGTCAATGAGAACAGAGGATTCTAGAAAGGAGGAAGCCCATTCCCCTACAGTCCTGCCCAGACATGGAAGAAGGAAGATGTGACCTGCCCTGCCAAAAAAGGTACCAAGCCATGTGGCTAACATAGATAAGAATAATGGGTTAATATAAGTTATAAGAGTTAATAAGAAGCCTGAGCTAATGGGCCACTCAGTTTTATAACTTATGTAGACCTTCTATGTGATTCTTTGGGACCTAACGACTGTGGGAACCAGGCAGGACAGAAACCCCAGATTTTAAAAACTACAACCCAAGTGTATATGAAGACTCTCAGATATGTTAAAGATATTAGAATGGGAAAGATACACTGTATAAATAACTAAAAGAGCAAAAAACACCAAAAAAGACTTTAAATCAAATATTAACATAAGAGTCGAAGAAGAAAATTATATATTAGTAAGACATTAATATACAATTTATATAAATATAAGTTATAATAGAAGATAATAACAATTATAAATATACAGACAAGCATCAAGACAAAATTATCATGGTTGAAAGAAGGGCTGTTATAAAAATTAACATCTTCACCATCTTACCCTTAACATTGAGTAGAACCACGCAAAGGGTCAATCTGGAAACAACTTCTGAATATGTATTCAGAATGGTACACATGAAACAGCAGAATATACTGTCTCCTAAAATTATCTTGGGACAGTCTCAAAAGTAGATCTTCTATTAGATCACAAAACAAAACTGAATGCATTTTAGAACTTAGAATTATTCAGTGTTTCTTCTCTTACCACAATGCAGTGAGACATTGAGAACAAGGAGGAAAACTACCCAATTTGTAAATAAGTTCAAATTCAACAGCACATTCTTAAGCAACTGATGCAGCTAAGCTACCAATGAATAGAGTTTGTTTGGTGGCTCCTCATTCTCATTACACTTGTCGGGCAGACATACACAGATACAATATGGAACATTCTTTATTCCTTTGTTCCAGATGACTTTATTGAGCCTGGTATTGATACACACATCTGGGATCTCTATCTCCTTCATGGCAAATTTTCAGATTTTTTTGAGTGCCCAAGAAGCATGCATCTTGAAGCCCACTCCATGGGTGCACTTGTAAATGTCGATGGTGTATTCTCAGGTCACCAGCTCATTGATGGCAGAACTGTCCCTCTTCTTGCCACCCCTCATTCCGGGGATTATTCTGAAATAGTTGGAAAGGATAAGCGTGAGGGATTGTGGGTCATTTTTATTCTTAACCAGTAAGTATATTGAATTAATTGACTTCATTTATTCATAAATATTTTTACTTTGGGGATGTTAGTTATTGTGAATGTTATTTTCCATGTTGGAGTGCTCATTGGTAGCATAGGGGTAGCTGTATAGCTTCCATTATTTCTTGAATCCTGCCCCTGCCATCATAGCAAGCTTGGAACAGCTTCCCATTGGATTAGATGAGCGATAATACAGAATGCTTAACACTGTGCTAGATCAGCAGGCAGCAGCTGATCCTGAGTGGGTGACATTCCTGTAATTGTGGCTGACATTGTAGAGAGAACAACCTAAAGAAGGAAAGACTATTGTGGCCCATAGTTTTGGAGTGTTTGGTTTGTGGTTGTTTGGCAGCAAATGCTGGGATATGACATCACAGCAGCGAAAGTGGGTGGTAGAGGAGGATCTTTGCCTTGTGGTGAACAAGGAACAAAAAGCAAAGAAGGTACTGGAAACCAGGTGCAATCCTCAAGGCATACCCTTATTGACTCACTTCCTCCAACCAGATCCCATCTCCTAAAGTTTCCAGAACTTCCCAAAATAGTGCCAATAGCTAAGGATCAGACATTCAGCACGTGCGTCTGCCTAGGATACTTCATACTCAAGACCACACCAACCATATGCACCATCTATCCAAGCTGCAGAAGACAGATAAATGTGTGAGGCCTGAAGGCTCATAACCAAAGGACTTGTTACTTGGCGTGACTTGTTACTCACCTATAGCTTACTGATACATGGGGAAGTGTCAGGAAGAGATAATCCCTAGAGAGAGAGAGAGAGAGAGAGAGAGAGAGAGAGAGAGAGAGAGAGAGAGAGAGCACTCCCAGAAAGGAGACACACTGACTAGTTTTTTTTTTAATCAGGTTTCCCTTTTCTTTTAGAGAGGGAAGGAAAGAACTGAATGGGGGTTTCTCTTGATGGCTATACCCTTATCTAAGAACTGCTATTACCTTTAAGTTGTATATTTTATGACAATATTTTCTCAAACATAGTTTGGGAGTTAGTTTTCTTCAGCCTCCCTCTATGGGAATTTCCTAGGCTTGACTTTACAGAGGAGATAGTCAGTGCCATGGAATTTCTACAGTTTCATTCTTACTGGGGACTACTTCCATAAAGGAAAAGGCAAGGATGCAGGCTGTATACACACACACACACACACACACACACACACACACACACACACACACACAAATCAAACACCAAGGCAGGCCCAGCAAAGCCTGAGAGTCTGGCAGGGAGCTCTGGAATAAATGGTGCTTGCAGAGCTGTCCCGTGGCTGGTTGATACAGGCCATGCCCAGAAAGGTGAGTCTCAGCTGAAAAGAACTCTGACAGATTGAGTTTATGGCCACCTGCTGGTCACACTCCTCACATTGAGGGCCAAGCCTGGATGCATCTCCATGTCCTCTACAGATATGCATAAGAGCTCAGTCATCACATAGGATCCCTAGTCATTGTTTATGGGTGCGAAGTGTTTAAAGACAAATGTCATGCATAGGGTCCCTAGTCATTGTTTATGGATGCCAAGGGTCTAAACACAAATGTCATGTATCAAGTCAACCAGTATTTGTGAGGTATTCTTGGCACTGCAAGGTTTATAAATACTGTGACCTTATTATCAATCATGCAATGGGGGAGGAAAGGGATACACTCAAATATTCTTAATAAAGAGAAAGTAAATTATTACTAAATGGAAGCACTGGTGCTGTGTTCTGGGAACAAAAGTATACACACACGTGTGTGTGTATATACACATATATATAAACTTAGTCATACACATTCATGCACATGAGAAATGAATACAAAACACTGTAATATGACTGAGGTGATAGTCAGAGCTGAGGACATAGCCATGAAGAATTCTGCATTCAGAGAAGGGCCTGAGTCATCAGAGAGACTTAGTTGGGCTATGAAGGAGGCACAGAGTGCGGGTACCCAAGCTAGAAAGTAGTAACCCTGTAGTAGGAACAGCCTTCTGCTAGCATCCATAGACACTCTAATTCTAATCTCCCATTGCCCCCTTAATTCATATCAAGATCCTGCATCTTGTGAACCACATTCTTCAATATCTCCAAGGACTAGAAATGACACATCTTCACACCCTGTCTAGCATGGCGCATCTTCCCACAAGGAGCTACACTGAGTATTATTAATAACTGAGACGCAAACAAACAAAAGACAGTGATTTGAGAAGTTATCCAATATGACTTGCTTAAGGGCTAGTTAATCACTTGCTTTTGCTCAGTAGAGCCATGACATGAAATGCTTTCAGGATTTTTGTGAGCAGAGAAATTGGACACAATTAGAAAGAACACTAGTGACCTCCACTTAGAACATCCTCAAGAGCCTGCAGCATTAAATAGGTTTCTCTTGCAGGGCTGACTCTCACCTGCTCTCGGGTTCCCATGCTTCTCCTAGGCGTCAAAGGTTTGATTAAAAACTCAGATCTGAACGTTAATTCCTATGACTCTTTCTGCCACCACACTCCTTCCCCTAGGAGCTGAGTATATGCTGTGGGGGGGGCGTTCATTATAAGCAGCCCACCCCAAAAGTCCACACCTGCCTTGGCCCTTGGCATTCTCTTTAAGGAAGATGCACAGCCAATCACATCCTTATCCAGAAGCTAAGTGATAGTTACTGAGCTCTTTGCCAACCACTGAGCTAAATCTTTTGTATCAGTAGTTAATTTACTCATCACAACAAAATATTAGTATTTCCATTTTACTGTTGAGGAAACAGTCTTCAAGCCACTATACAGCTTCCCAGCTTCCCACAGCTCATACGTAGCAACAAAGACTGGAGCCTAGGCACGTTCCTGCCTTGTTCTTAACGGCTGTGCCACAGTACAGTCCCTCAGTCGCCACAGTACAGTCCCTCAGTCAATCCCTACCCTTAGCAGACCTGATTCACCGGTGTATGCCTATGGTGCCTACTAGGTGCCAGTCCAAATTGCACTGGTCAAGTTATGCATTGCCTGCGGCCTCAGAGCCTCCAGAAGCTCCTGCTGTCTGCTGCTCTCTGCCCTGCTCTACCACTACCAACCTGGAAGAGGGGAAAGCATGAAACAAAGCCCAGCCCTTGGCTTCTGTCTAGATGACCCAGAACCCCCAAGCAATTGGCCAAGACCTTCAAGGACTTCAAGAAGATCAACACACCCCTCTTTCCAACTCCATCCCCGGCAGGCACTATCCTGGAAGAACACTTCCCTCCTCCCCAGAGTTGTGTCCCCAGTACAGTCTGAAGATGATGATTATTAAATGAGCCGTCCTTCTCTAGGGGTGGCCGGGAAGCTGACCATCTGCCTGGGGTTGTTTCTTATTGGACCTGAAGAGGAAACAATATGTCAGCCACAGCTAGGAGCCTGCCCATTACAGGCAAAGCTGCTGGATCCCATGACCTCAGCTTCTCAAGACACATTTACAAACTTCACTTTGCAGGTCTTAAATAGTAGATAGTCCCAGCAGTGATTACTCCTTAACCTGGAATCTAGAATAAATCCTGAAGGTCGCAGCCTGATGGCTTGTGAAGGACAAGCTAAGAGGCCTTGCCTGAGATGTAATGCAGTACAATCAGCCCACTGGGACCAAAGATATGTTTATGAGACTTGAGTACTGATTCAAAGTACGTAAGCTATATGGACAAGCTGTGTGATCCTGGGTGTCTGGCTTGCTGTCTCTGGCCATACCCTCTCAGGAGGAAAGGGGTTATGAGTACCGCATAGACCGTGGGCAATTCACTGCAAGGGGGGGAAGTTCAAGTCCCTTCCAACTTCTACACAATTAGGATGCAGGTGGGACATGGGAAGACAGTGATAAGAGATCTGTCCCAGGAAAATGGGCAACAGACTGTCCTAGATAAGCTAAGTGACATGGCCCTAGCACCTAAAAAGACTCTGAAGGGAAGTCTGAACACACCACATAATGACAAAAAAAAAAAAAAAATGTGTCAGCGATTTTTAAATAGCCAATGGGTACATCCGGGGCTGGAAGCCATTAGAACAGCCAGCCCTAAAGTGGGAGAGTTCATGGACTCTATGATGCTGTGGGCTTCTGTTTTGTGGGGCTTCCTTAAATATACCTGCTTTACTTAGGGATACCTGAGAAATGACAGTCATTTTTCATTTCTCCACCTGTGCAGCCATGGTCAAGAGGAGACAAACAAGGTGCCAGGCACCTCTCTATCTTATCCAAGTGGCCGTCGAAGTCATATCAGAATCATCTGGAACACTTGTTACACCAATTTCTGGACTCCCCACTAGGGTCCCTGACTCTGCTGAATTCTGAACCCCTAAGACTGCTGTTGCATGAGGGGCTGTTAGAGCAGCTAGACTCTGAGGCAAGGATTCCCAGCATCAGACCCAGGCCAGTCCTAGACAATCAGAGAAACCTCTGTGCATTTTCATCTAGGCATCAGAGCACTTCAGGAATTCTAATGTGACCCATTGTTTAAAGAGATAATAGGCAGAAGGGAGGCAGTGGGTTGTGAATACACATACCCAGAAGCCCTGGAATCCCAACTGGGAAGGTATTACCTCATTTAGGTTTCTATTGCTGTGATAAAACACCAGGACAAAAAGCAACTTGGAGAGGTGTGGTGGTTTGAATGGGTGTGACCCCCTACGGACTCATGTGTTTGAATGCTTGGCCCATAGGGAATGGTACTATTCAGAGGGGTGGTCTTGTTGGGGTAGGTACGGCCTTGTTAGAGGACGTGTGTCACTGTGGAAGTACGCTTTGAGGTCTAACATGCTCAAGCTAGGCCTCGGGTGGCAGTCCCCTTCTGCTGTCTGAGGATCAAGATATAGGACTCTCAGCTCCTTCTCCAGCACCACGTCTGCCTGCATGTTGCCATGTTTCTTGCCATGACAATAATGGACTAAACCTCTGAAACTGTAAACCAGCCCCAATTAAATGTTTTCCTTTATAAGAGTTACCGTGGTCATAGTGTTTCTTCACAGCGATAAAACCCTAACGCAGGCAAGAAGGAAGGGTCTCTTTTGCTTACAATTTCAAAGCACAGTTCATCATCAAAAACGTCAGGGCAGGAACACAAGGCAGGAGCCTGGATTCAAGGACCGAAGCAACAACAATGAAAGAATGCTGCTTACTGGCTTGCTCCTCATCACTTTCTCAGCCTGCTTTCTTATACAGCCCAAGACTACCTGCTCCAGATTAGCACCACATACAATGAGCTGGGCCCTCCCACATCAATCATCAATCAAGAAAATGACCCCACAGATTTGCCTATAGCAATCTGAAGGAGACATTTCCCCAATTAAGATTCCTCTGTCCAAAATACTTTAGCTTATGTCAAGTTGACAAAAAAAAAGTCAACCAGGATGACATATTCATTCCAGATGGCTAGAGTCTCACCTTGTACCTGATCCGTAGTAGGTGCATCAGGCATGGAATCTAAAAAGGCAGACCTCAGTAACAGCCTATAGACTGGCTTGTTTGTAAGAACCCTAGCTCCAGGAGTTGTCTCATCAGGGGTAGACCTTCCCCCACTCTAGTATGTGTTTGAAAACCATCAGCCACCCTGTAGCCTATCTGCTTAGCCAGTACACCTGAAGTCCTCACCACCCCAACCATGTTTCACAACCCCCTTTTCCGGCTATTCTCCCACCTAATTCCCAGACTTTTGCTCAGATACCCTGACCTGGAAAACGCTTTCTGAGTAGAGCTGCCCAGGCAGGATCCCACGGGGAGCAGTCTCCCCGCAAGCTATGAATCACTCCACCTGCTTCTATTGTTGTTGCAGGCAAGCAACCAAACAGATTGTTTTCTCCAGCTATTTCTGGGCCTCTTTCAGAAACATCCTTATCTTCAAACAGGAGCTGCTAAAACTGCAGCAAATCATTCTGGGTAAATGCTAGTCAATTTGTTTCCTGGGGGAGAAAAACACATGGTTTCCCGGCAGAAAATTAAAGTCCACATTGTTCTGATACTCATGTGGGCATAGATGAGTTGGGCATGGGCCCCGGGAGACAATACCAGAGCCTTTAAAATTGCCAAAGCCCTGTACCTTTGAGGTAATCCTAAATTCTTTCTGGCAATATTCCTGATATCTAATTGAGTTTGACTTGCATTTACAACATGGTATTGATGTTCTAGGATTCCACACCTGAGTTCATGTGCAGGTTTCCATAGATACACTTTCTAGAAAAAGGAGGGGCGCCTCTAAAGTAGATCTTCCTTCAGAAGATGTACATCAGTTATATTGGCGGATTACAAGGGTTAGAGGTTGGAATGGTTTTAGAGACAGAAATAGTGACCAGATAACAGGACCAACTGCTGCTTTGAGCAGGGACAGTGATGATGTGGGATCATAATGTCTCAGAGTCACAGAAACCATAAGTCTGACTATCTATCCTGAATCGGAGAACATGGAGAGGCCCAGAAACAGTGAGAAAGAACTTCTACAAAGGGGACCCATGAAATACTCTCCTCCCAGGCCTCCTGACTTGTAGACTAGAGCCCTAACAGGGCTCCTTCTCAGCAGGTTTATTCCATGACTCACTCACACAGGAAATATTACTAGTCAGCTTCTGTTTGTGGACATAAACAAGTGTAAATGAGCTCCAAATGTAGCTCCCACACTGTCCCAAACACCAGCATTGAAGAGACTGCTCAGAAGAAGCAGGGCTCTGATATGGTGCTGAGACTTCAGGTGGCACCTTCCTCAAAACTGAGCTGGGATTGGCAGTGCCCACAGGATAAGTTGTGAGGAGTCCCTTATGGAACACAGTTAACTATGAAAAAACAGGAGACTAGCAGCCTTACCGCCAGGGAAAAAACAAAAAGGTAACTGAGAGCAGAACAGTGAACTTCCTTATCAGGGATGCAGCCAGTTACTGACTTCAAGACCATCCTTCCTGGCACCCATGCCCTGGCCTTGCTAAATTCTGGTCTCTCACACTAATGTAGAGATGATTCCCCTGGCCCTCTACCTCTGGAATTGGGCTTCACTGTGTGCCTTGCTGTGGACAAGGGGCTAAAGCAAAAACGTGTTTGTTTGCAGCCATCACCATGAGAAGAACCATCCAGGCATCTCCTGTTACCTAACAGCCATCTAGAGTAAATCCATGTGGCGTGGATTCACATTCAAGAAAATATAAAGGAGTCAAATGCAGCCAGATCCTCAGAGTAGAGCTGAGACTATAGACAGACACATTAACAGTGTGAGGCACAGGAAGACAGGAGGAGGGGAATTTAGAGCCTGGGATGATACATTCCATTCCAAAGGAATGGTTAGGATTTGAAGAATGGAAGCAACCATGGAATGATGAACTCCGACATGAGGCCATGAAGAAAGGCATGGGTGGGAAAGGATAACAAATACTCAAAGAGCAATGGGATCTCAGAGCAGCAGGAGCAGGGCTATCTCCCAGAATTAAGGCCTGCTCCACAGGAGGAAGCACATGCCTGGCACTGGAAATCTAGCAAAGAATCTGTGGTTGGATGGAGAGCTCACAGGACCCAGGGGTCAACCTACCATTAGTATCTTACTTAATAAACAAAGTATCTATCTGCCCTCTAAATTTATATCTCCATAGTAGATTAATACCACTTTCGAACCTTATCAAAGAAGGCTCTTTAGACCGTGGATAATGGTTAGTGCAGAAACTCACAAGTGGTCCAAGTATAGAGAGTGTCAGTAGAGTCCTCAGCCACAAATGGGACATCTATCATGCCCCCATGGCTCAAAGTATAGAGAGTGTCTGTGGAATCCTCAGCCACAAATGGGACCTCAATCATGCCCCATGGCTCAGAGACCCTTGGGAAAGAGGAGGCAGAAGGATTGTAGAAGTCTAAGGTTGGAAAGGACTAGAGCAAAGGACCTGGCCATGACAGGACCACTACATCCACGAACTCACAGCAACTGTAGTTGCCTGCACACGACCTGAATAAGGTCAAGCCAGTCAACACGGAGAGGGAAGTGGCTGACCAGCTCCCACCCCAACTGAGGAACTACTGACAGTTGATGGCTTCAGCAGGAGGAGCCATCAGTTTTCTTTAAGGATGTGGACCATGGTTGGCCAGCCACACTCTGTTGTATAGGGACAACACAAATTGGAGTCAATGGGTTATTAACAACAACAGAAGAGGACAAGAAGCAGAGAGGTGGAGAGGTAGGGGTGCATCTTGGAAGAGTTAGAGAAAAGAGTTGGGATGAATATCATCAAAATACTTATTAAGAAGAGTCACATGGAGCCAGAGTGGCTGTCAGACTGATGGCATGAATCTGGAGTATTAAGAATGAGGAAGGCCGACATGAAAGTATCCAGAAACCCTTTTGGTGAAACCTTTGAGGTTCATTCATTATGATCACACGACCCTGACTCCATCCTGATCCTCAATCCAGCACTGCCATGCACCCACTGAACTTCCCAGTGTCCTTGTAAGTGGCCCCTTATAAGGCATTATCCTTAGTCTTAGGGGCAAAGAGAATAGCTTAGGAAAGTCATTGAGAGGTGGTGTAGGAGGTTCTTCTGTCTATGTGTTGCTTTCATTGGTTGAATAAAGAAACTGCCTTGGCCTTATGATAGGGCAGCACTTAGGTAGGCAGAGTAGACAGAACTGAATGCTGGGAAGAAGGGCAGAGAGAGAGAGAGAGCTGCCACCACGGAGCTGCCAGGTCAGACATGCTGAATCTTTCCCGGCAAGCCACGACCTCATGGTGATATACAGATTATTAGAAATGGGTTGAATC
The DNA here is from genome assembly GCA_004026605.1 of Ondatra zibethicus. Lineage (NCBI taxonomy): Eukaryota > Metazoa > Chordata > Mammalia > Rodentia > Cricetidae > Ondatra > Ondatra zibethicus. The sequence continues at coordinate 96,698 of PVIU01005267.1, read as the reverse complement.
AAGATGTGAGAGTTAGCCAATAAGAGGCCAGAACTAATGGGCCAGGCAGTGTTTAAATTAATACAGTTTCTGTGTGATTATTTCAGGGGTTAAGCTAGCGGGGTGGCTGGGAGACCAAGCAGCCCGCTTCTCCTGTTACAGAGAGGCAGAACTAAGTTTAAAGTAAAATCCAGATCCTAAGGCCTTTTGTCCCTCTCCCACAGCAAGCCTGCCCAAGCCACCAAAGTGCAAAGGCCACAGAGCCCTTCCCAAATGTTTTACTGGCAGACAGTCTGAGGAGGGAGACATTATTTGCAGTAAGTTGTGTTGTTAAGTTGCCTGCTTTCATCTGGGGTTAGAAGAAGGTTCTCACAGAACAGGATTGGTGGGGCTAAGAGGGAAGAAAGAAAATCCAAGGATGATGAATTATGGGCTGGTCACTTCTGGGAGCAGCTAGCTCTTTTCCCAAGGGCCTGTTAGAGGACTTGTGTGAAATAAGGAAGATGGAAAGTCATCCCTAGCCTGGGCTCCCACTGCTCAAGGGCTGGCCCTGGCATGTTGAGTACCTAACAGCTGATCACCTCCCCATCTTCTCTCATAGAGCTATGGAAAGTGGCTTGTATATATTATATGGCTCCACCTATAGAAATCATCCAGAATAGTCTAAGGTAGAGGTTGCAGATAAGTGGTGGCTACTTGGTGAGGGATAGGAGTGAATATAATTGGAACAGTGCTCCTGTATGAAATTAGATGGTTGTTATATTGGGAGTGAATTTTACATTACATGAATGTTACACACATAAAAGAAAGGTGAGTTGCTAGGAACCTTAATGCACCTCAGGTCTAGGCTCAGAGAGTCCCCAGCACAACCAAGGTAAACATTTACTCTAGAGAAAGCCCAGACCTTTACTTGGACTGATACCTCAGAATCTCTAGCCGTGATGTAGGGCTGATGTAGAACAGTGTGGCTGACCTCTCCATACTCCATGGCCAGATGCTGCCTCTCTCTGATTGACTCAGACACAATGAGGTCACTGCTGCTGTTCAAGGCCAGGATGTGAGCAGCTGCGCCTGAACTCCAGGCACAGAGGGTCCTCTCCTTCTCCAGCTCAACTGTGCAGAAAACACATGGGCTCCAGTCCCTAGGGTCCTGCCAGCTGCAGGAGTGGACTCAACTCTAAATCCCCAAGGTAACGGAAAGTGAGCTGACTTCTTAGCACCGTCTTTTCTGGTTATAAAAATGTCATCACTTTAGGAAGCTTCCTCCTTCCATGCTGCACCTGGACCCCAAGCTGCTTCTCCCCCCTCAAGGACAATGGAGCTCTGAAAGATCCCTTGTCCTCTGTGCCTATGAGCCCATCACACAGATGTTTGAGCCTTCCTTCCTCCTGCTGGCCTAATGCTGTAAGCGCCCCTCCAAGAAAGGACCACAGCAGTATCCACAGAACACAGTATGGACACAGCAGAACCCAGAACCAGTCTACTACAACCAATCACCAGGGATGCCAGACCCATAGAAACCCTACTCCTTTTTGGATAAGTGGTATTTATATCTGGATGAACTGCTGTGGTTGCTCAATTAGATCCAAGAGCATCCAGTAGTTACATAGGGTAATTCTCAGGACACACTGAGAATAGCCCACATAACTTCCATGATTATACTCTAGCGCACCACTCCCATCTGCGCTCTATGCACTACCATACAGTTTGTGAACCGGGCAAGGGGAGATTGAAACACACAAAGACATACAGACAGAGACTCGGGTCATCCTTGAAACAAGAATGCCCCCTTTATTGTGTCCAGGGGAAGTTTATATAGGGATCCTTAATTGATAGGCGCGCCCCAACCAAACCCACCAGAAACCACTCTCCTGCCATCAGGAACTCGTGCTCAGAGCAGCTGTAGGCACTCAGATCAGGGGAAAACAAGTTGTTTACAAGAAACTCAGGATCTGGGGGGTTCACAGCTCCCAACAATACCCTGCAAGGACCCTTAACTCTGAAGCTTGAGTAGCGTGAGGCCACTGTCTTATGAGGAAGCCCAAGCTATAAGGACAGGCCACATGTAGATATTGTGGTTGGTAGCTTTAGCTAAGAGCCCTTCCAACAGCTGGAAATTAACAGCTTCAGATGAGTCCAGACACAAGATTTTGGTTCACCTAGACATGAATTCTTCCCAGCTAGTGACCACCATATGACAGATAAACCATTCTCACTATGGCCTGTCTAAATTCTTAAGCGCCATGATTAGTGAGCATGATAAGATACTAAAGCTACCAAATGAAACAATGGACTCTGAAATTCCCTTTAGTCATAACTATTTAAAGATTTATTTTTATTTTAAATTATGTGTATGCTAATATGTACACAGGAGGCCAGAGGCATCAGATCCCGTTGGTGCTAGAGTTACAGATGGCAGTTAGCTGCCCAGTGTGAGTTCTGAGAACCAAATCTGAGTCCTCTGCCACAGAATCAGGTACTCTGAACTACTGAGTCGTCTTTCCAGTCACTGGTCATAACTGCATATTGATCTAGCCCTTTTCTGTGCCTGGCCCTATTCTGGGCATTGGGAATATAAAGATGAAGGAAAAGTAAGCCTGTCTTTAATGGTAGAGTCCTAAGGTCATGAACGCTGTCATGTCACACACAAATGGTGGTTACTGGTGTCGTGTACACAGTACACAGTATGGCTGGTTCCAGTAGAGTAACCCAGACAGTCTTCCTGGAAGAAGCTTCTAGAAGCATGGGACCCAGTAAGTACAGCAAGACCCTGCTGAGATGTCCCTGCATTAAGAGGCCACATAGGTCCCTGCAATATTTCCCTCCTCTGGAAGCCTTCACCCAGTCCTTAAACACATCAACGCTGTCTGCCTTCTGATAGCCCTCTGTCTGCTTGGGGCTCTGCCCCTTACTCAGGCTTATTCCACCCCTATCAGAAGTCCCCCCTCCCAAGTCATGCCTGTCAAGTCCTCCTCTCATCACCCAGTGCACTGTGATCGCATGCTTGTCGGCTTAACTATGGTTCCAGCGCATGAGGAAATCATTGCCGTTTGCCTCGCTCTTCTTTCTCAGTGCTAGTCCAGAGTCGGGCATGTACAATAGGCATTTAGTAAATACTGAAAGAAAGGGTCTTAAGGAATGAGCCCTTTCCCTGAGACCTCAACTCTGCCATAGTGTTCTAATCTTCCGGTCAGATTCATTCTGTTCACCATGCTTGCTTTTGTGAATTTTGCCCCCTTTGCCTCAGAACAGCTTACCACCACCACAGCCCAGCCCTGGTGAGCCACAGCTCATGCTATAGCCTAGATGTGAAATATCTTCTGTGGGCTCATGTGTTTGAACACTTGATCCAAGCTGATGGCTCTTCGGGGTGTTGGGGAGGGGGGAGTCATGAAAACTACTAGAAAGACGTGGAATCACCAGGTGATAGGCCTTATGGGTGATATCCCAGCCTATCCGAACTCTTTGCTCCCTGTTCTGCAGAAATGTGAGAAAGCAGCCTCACACTCCCCCAACATGGACGAGAGGTGGTCCCACAACTATGCCCACCATACTTGAACTACAGAGCCAGAATAACCCTTCCTCAGTGAAAACAATGAGAAACGGCTTCCGTTTGCCACGTCCTGTCCCCCACCTCTACTCCCCCAAGCCTCCCCACTCGGGACTCCAGCATCACCAATCACCAGCAGTACCTTCAGGCCATTTCTCTATGCAGCCTTGCACTGTGGGGGAGGGGACAGTGGGAAAGGAGGAGCAGATGACAGTCTGCAGAGAACTTCTACAGCTGCTGGAGCCCCGATTCCCCATCCTGAGGAAAAACACATGTGCCCAAAGGCAGAGGAAAGAGTTCATCAAATTTGACAAGGTCATATGATGTCATACCGCTGACGAATTTGCAGGGATGACAGGATAAATGTGTCCAGGGAGCCTGACATTTAAAATGGAGAAGAGTCAGAAGGGACAGGAAGGGTATGATCACAGACGCAATGCTCTGCCCACATGGGGCATTGTCCCTCCAGGAGTGTCATCCACTTAGCAAACACAGAGACCATGGATCGTGTCTAAATATAGTCAGAAGGAGATTAGCCGGAATTATTCAACAGTTGTGTAGATGGCTGCTTCGCCGCTCATCGCTGTTCAACCTGGCTGATCCCAGAGTCCAGGGAAGAGGCTTTCTCATGTCCCAGAGTCCTGCACTGACTTCCAAGGACCAGCAGCA
>PVIU01005267.1:0-87500 GCA_004026605.1 Ondatra zibethicus | reverse complement strand
TCGTTCAAATTCATGGCCTCTTTTTTCATTAACTGTTTTACATAGATATACGTATATACATACATATTCCTAAATACATAAATACAACCAACTCAATCTGTATAAAGTTATTTGTATGTTTTCAGGGTTTTCCTTTTGATATTAGATAACCGATTGGCATGTTCTTCTCTGGGGAAGACTATTTCTTCTGTTCTCAGCACTCCTTAGTTGCCTGTAGTCTTTTGTATGCAGGTTTGAGGCCTCATGGGCTTTCCCCATCCACTTTGGCAGTCTATTGGTGTCCTTGTTCTGCTTATGTTTGGGCAGGCATGTGGGTGAGGCATGTGTGTAACTTCTGACATTACGAGGAGATATATTCTCACAATGAACTCCCCGATCCTCTGACTCTTACAACCTTTCTGTCTCTTCTTCCACAATGTTCCCGAGACTTAGACGCAGGAGTTGTTTTGTAGATGTATCCATTGAGACTAGGCTCTACAACTCCGCATTTTGATTGACTGTGGTTTGTATCTCTGTGTGTTGCAAAGAGAAGTTTCTTGTTGAGGGGTGAGGACCAATTTGTGGGTATAAGAACAAATATTTAGAGTGTGGTTAGGATTATGTTTATTTATCAAATTAGTATTTGTAGGTTCACTTCCAAGGTCCATGACTTCACTAGAGTTTGGTGGTTGGCTATATTTCTAATATTGAGTATGATTTCCCTCTTTTTGAGCCAGTCTGAAGTTCAATTAGAGAGTTGTTGGTTGTCACCAAGGATAGGTGCCATCACTGCCCCCTTAGAGTAATAGTGCCATGCAGGTCATTATTGTGTTTCATAGGTGTCATAGCAGAGAAGAAGAGTTGGTTGCCTCCCTTCTGTGAAAGTTTGCATGGAGCCTTCTGGTACCATGAAAGCTAGTCCTCAGGGAGGAGGCATTCAGAATAGTTCCAATCCAGAAGCCTCTGGGCGCAGCATCTGAAGTGCATAGCATCTTTAGAAATGGGGACTTACCCTCAACCTCGTTTGGTTGCCTTTGGGCTACTAAAGACAATAGCAATAGTCTGTGTGTTTTGGAAGTCTCTTGGATGACCCTGACGAACAACTCAAAATATGGCCTCTCATGCTTGAGTTTTGTTAGCTGGTCTTTGGCTCTTAGAGGAAGTATTGCCAGGCCAGATGAGAAACTTTGATTTAAACTCTGTGTGTGTGTGTGTGTGTGTGTGTGTGTGTGTGTGTGTGTGTGTGTGTGTGTTACAGGCTATTTTACATAGATAGTTAATAGTATGATTTTTTCAGACCCCTATACTGATATTTTGCCCTCCCCTCTCCTTCTGTATTGTCTCCATCCATTCCCCCTAGTTATAGACCCCCATTTCCCATCTCCCAGAACAAATCACTTGTACCCTGCTATTCCCCTGTTGCTTCCAAACCCCGCTATCCTGTCACTGTCCAAGTTTATGTTTCTGGTTTCCGTATTTACTGTATAATATGTACTCACATCTGAAGATTTGAAGCTAGAATCCTCCAATGAGAGAGAACATGAGAGGTTTGTTTTTCTGGATCTGGGTTATCTCATTCAATACGATCTTTTCTAGTTCTATCCATTTACCTGCAAAGTTCCTGATCTCATTTTCTTTGCCTCTGGATAGTATTCCATACTGTCTTTGTACAGCATTTTCATTATCCATTCATCAACTGAAGGACATTTAGGCTGTTTCCATTGCTTACGTATTCCGAATAGAGAGAGCAGCAATGAACATGGCTGAACAAGTATCTGTGGAATGAGATATTGAGTCCTTCGGGCATATGCCATAGAGTAGAGTAGTTGATTTCCAGAGTGGCTGAACAAGTTTGCATTCCACAGCAAAAGGATTCCCTTTTTCCCACACCCAACTCCAGCATTCGTTGTTTTGATCTTTGCCATTCTGGCTGGGGTAAGATGAAATCTCAAAGATGGTTTGATTTTCAGTGTGTTCTTTTAGAGCTGCCCAGGTGTAACACTACCCAGAAGGGTCTGAACCCTTCCACAGAATCACTAGTCATGAAAATGCTCCCACAGACACTCCTACATGCCAGTCTGATTAAGGAAATTCCTGAACTGAGGGTCCCTCTTCCCAGATGAGCCTCGTTTGTGTCTAGATGACAAAAGTCAACCAGCACAGTGACAATGTGAGGCAACCCCACCTGCAGTAATGGAAGTGCAAAGGGGGAAAACATGCTACAACAGCCGCAAACGTTAAGCCTGTGGCTGGAGTGAACAGTCCATCTGGAGCCACGGGAGGAGCTGTCCAGCAGCTGTCGGAGCTAGCAAGGGGATGCTACCAGGGCAGAAATTGAAATTCAGGTATGTTCCATGCCTCTGTTGCAGAGCAGGGTGAGATTATAAGGATCCAAATAATAGCAGCGCATAGAACGTGACCTTGCTCAGTTCTCAAGCCAGGATGAGTCCCGTATGACCTGGATCCTTATTTAGCTCTGAGATTCTGATGTAATCTGGCAGAGAACCTAGATGAGGGTATTTGAAGTGACTTTATCATGCAGATAGTTTTCCAAACTGATATACAAGGTCGTAAGACACAAAAGAGCTGAACTGTATGGACCACTTCTGTTGATTCTGTGTGTGCTGGTTGTGAAATAAGTGCACATACAAGTGAATGAATGAACAGAAATAACCCATGGGCCTTGGTGAGCCATCGATAGATGACACTGTGGGCAAGGAGGACCATGCAGAGGGTCAGCAGTTTATGATACAGAGATGAATGTGGGTGCCAAGGCTAATCCCAAGCAAAGTGCCCATTCATGTGAAATGAACCAAAGGCCAGAAAAAGGAAAGTTTCCACCAAAGGTGGCACTGGTAACAATCTAGTCAGGGAGATGTTAGCAGCAGCTCGGCTTTTGTCTGGTAGAATTACCACTCCTAGGCTAATAGGAGAAGAGCTCTGCTTTGCTAGGAGCTGCTGGTGGGAACTCTGAGTAAGTCACGAGAGCCTTTACATGCCTCACTTACCCTCTGATCCCTTTGCATCCTCTCCATTCCTCACTCCCTTTCATTCTTCCACACTCGTCTTTCCCCCCTGCTGCATCTTCTCCCACCTTTCCCTCTTTCTTCCAAGTTCTTCCTGTCCTGGGACCTTACCTCTACTTTGAGTAAAGCCTTCCTTGGTCTCTGTTTCTATTTTTTTCAAGATGAAATAGGGCTAAGAGCAGGGATGTCCTTGAACATCTCATCAGGGAGGAGGGATGATAAATGGCTTTATAGAAGAAAGAAGCGTGGTCACCTTGATTACTCCCCTGAGAAACTTTAGAACCTGGGGCATTTCAAGTTCATATGAAAGAGCAGCAGGCAAGGTCTTTACAGCTATTTCAGTCCAACTGGGCTTTTGCTGGCTCTTCTGTCCCCATCAAGGGGAGTTCACATTAGAGATTTCTGGTCCTTTCTCCATTTTACAAGCATGTGGGTTGTTGTGTCTACAACCCCAGAGGGATTCAGGTACACTTTGCTGGTTTTCCTTTAGTCTTTACTATGCCAGAATTAGCCACAGTGGCTCCTGCTGGGAGTGCCCTACCATGCAGGCCAATGTGCCCTAACATGGGAATACCATCCAAACAAAGTAACCCAAGGATAACATAAAAAGCATCCTGATGCCAGGATTTACCCTGAATATATTGAATTAGATTGTTTAGAGCTAGAATCTAAGAATGTGACCTAAAAACCTTCCCCTGGATCACTGACAATCAGTGCCCTAAGGGAACTTAGTACCTAAAAATGACAAGGCGTTCAACTCTGACTCACAGAGAGCTCTTTTAAGCTTCATCCATATTTTCTACATATCCATCAGTGAGTGTGTGCATGTGAATGTGTGTGTCTTTAATAAACAGAACAAAACACAAACAAACATGTATCATGGAGAAGTCCCAACCATTCTGCTACTTACTCAGGCAGACTTTGCCTAGGTCCAAGTTAGACAACAAGGTCTACTCCCTGATTCCTGTCTCCCTTCTGTGTTTCCTCTCAAAGTTACTCTACACCACTTTTAGATCAGAGAAAACAATGATGGTTCTTTTCTGGCTTCACCCAATAGGTCTGACTGGCTCCATGCAATGCCATCTCTGGGCCTGAGCGCCCTCCAACCCCATCAGAGAAGAGAGGCAGATGTCTTGAAGCTGAGGGCCTCAATGTACCATCTCTATGCCAAGGACACTGTAGCCCATTTCCTCTTGCCAAGATAGGGACAAACACAGTGCATGCATATGGAAGGATATATTGCTCACACTTCCTTTGGGAAAAGGCATTAGATCCTAATCCAATAGCTTTGAAACCTTCTTAGCAACAGAATCATGTTTTAAATTTACTTACTTAAAAGTCCCATGCCTCCACTAGATAGAGAACTTCCATGAAGATATTAGATATCTTCTGTATGCTCTTCCCCCAGCCCATTCCAACCCAAATCCTTTAGCCCTTGCTTAGAATGTAGTCTTCCATAAAGCCAAATTCAATACATTGTTCTCACTTTGGATGAATTTCTCTGCTACTCTGTGACTTTTACAATGTTCAGAGATTTCTCTGGAGAGCTAATGATGGCTCCACATAATGTATTGTTGTGGGCTGTGACTACTCAGAAGAGAGCAACAAAAGAATCATATCGCATCTCTTAGTGAGTGCTGCCTCAAAAGAAAGACTTTTGTAGGGACTTGAGTGTGGGTCATTTCTTCAAGAGGGTAATGCCAAAGAAGCAGGGGGCAGGGGTGTGAGACGGAGAGCAGGAGGGAATTACAGAAGTCAGCACTGGGCAAGCACACAAGAACAGCTGTGCTGTGCCTTTGTATATAGTGTCTGGGCTTCAAAAAGTTTTCTGTTTCTCTTTTCCCTTTCCACTTTACAGCACATTAGTTACCATGGAAACAATACAGCCTCAGTGGGATGGACAGGGCCTAATTCACTAGTCTAGAAAGTTATCTTAGGAGGTGGCTGTATATTAGGCATCTACCCATTTTACATCACTTAATGCAAATATGCACATCTATGAATATATGCCTGTGTGTAATTATGAAATTTTGGACTTTAGAGAAAACTTGAATTTTCCAAAGGAAAAATGCACTTAAAATGCAGGGGATGTGAGACCAGATTGACCTGTGTGGTCAATCTACTTTATCTTGTCAAGACTTTTTAATGAGAGAAATCACAAGGTGGTTCAGCAAGTTGTCCGTGTATATATTCATATATTCTCCATATCTAAGCCTGTATCATCCAGTCTATTTTGAGGAAAAGCACCATCAAGTAGCATGTGTAAATAGTTCATCCATTCATTTATTCATCTGCTTAATTGATTTATGTATTCAGCCGTGTTCTAACACTGGATAAGAGGATAAGACTTCTTTTGAAGAAGATCTTTGCATAAAGATGTCTCAGCATGGGATCACAGTTAGACACAGTGTAGACAAGACCTGACTTCTCACTGACTAGATCTCTTAGCTTTTAAATATAAATACAACTTTGATCCAAAAGGAGAGTTCCACAATTTCATCAACTAAGCATAACCAAATTTTTGTATCTACTTCAACTGATCCAATGAAGCCGGGGAGGGCTATAATCCTGGATTATGGAGCATGCCCTTCTCCAATGTTTTATGAAGATATTATCAGTGATTTTTGCCTGGCTATATGAAGTTTTGAATTAGAAAGGCTAACTTAGTATAGAACAATCTCTAGATTGTCTTTGGTTATTGATTTATCTTCACCTTGGTTATTCATTTATCTTTTATGATTCATCAAAAACATTTCCCTGGCTTACTAATTACATGTTTTCCAGCAAGACATCCCAGGACTATCTGAGATTCAGGACCTTAAACAAAAGTTTCTGCAAAAGTCACATTGGTCTAATAAGGTATCAGCTACCTGACTCTTCCCCTTTCTATAGATAAAGATGGTGGTGGAACACTATGAAAAGAACTCTTTATTAACTAGCCAGTAGTAATCTGTATCAAATTATTTAGCCATCCTGCCACACAAGAATGACTTTCTCCATACTTCAGATGAGAAAAATGGTGCTCTAGAGGATTAAGTAGCATGCACCTTGCCACACAGCCAGGAGAAGCTTCACATGTATCAGTGGCTACCCTTGTGACCAGAACAAAACACGGCCAAATTCAGCTATTCTTGTTTCTAGGGTTATCGGTCAGCTGAACTTTGATGCTGATCTTTGTCTTGTCTGCCCACGAAGCTGGTCTACTATAGATTGACAGGCTTTGTGTCTGCCAGTCTTGGCTGGTGTCAAGGATGATGCAAGTCCATTCCAGTGTAACACTCCAGCGAGGTAGCCCAGGCAAGTCCTTGTGTTTGCTGAGTAGAAAAAAAGACAAGCTACAATGTATAAGCATTGTTTACATTTATGAGTCACACGTCATTTGTGCTGGCATCCCATTGGTCAAAGTAAGTCACATGGATGAGGCAGGAGTCAGGAGTGGGCAGAAACCCCGCCAGTGGTCACATAGGTGTAAGGCTATCAGGAGGCGCTCATGTGCTGATGTTACTCTCCTCCTCTATGGAGGAAGGCGAAGGGGGTTTTAAGGGAGGAAAGTTAACATTCTGGCATCTGACTGTGCTCCGCACTGAAAGCACACATGTTCTAAGGAAGATTTTTTTTTTTTTTGGCTAACAGGTAAATAAAAGATGGAACATTAAAAAAAATGGTGTCATGTTGAAAACAAATAACTAATTATTTTCCCTTAAATAGGTTCTGAAACATGATTTCCTTAGGACCATGTTTGGTCTAACTAAGAAGACAGTCTCAAAATTTGAATCTTTATAAAGCTTCTAAGAATCTTATCCAGCCACTGCAAATCAACTAACTTCAAAAAAAATCTTTTTAACCTTCCACAATGAGAATAAAATTCAAATGTTTCCATGAAAGAGAAGAAATAGATTAAACTAATTCTTGAGTTACTTCTAAGTTACTGGGTTGAAACCAAAGACCCCAAGGTCATTGATTTGGTGACACTCATATGCTTAGATAGCACCTTGCTCTCGCAACACCAAGCATCTGACTGTTTTGAGTGTTTTATAGACCAAAACTTGGCTGTTCGGCCACATTTTTCCATTTTCCATCTGGAAAAGAATGAACACATTTGTCTGAGGTTTGTCTCTCAGACTTCCGAAGAAGATGACCTTGGATGCCTTAGAAAAAGGGCAACAGTTCAAACCAGCACAAATTGCAATGTCAGTCCTTACAAAATGGCTACCTAATAGTCATCCATGTTGATAACCCACAGCAAAGGCAAAGAAAGTGGCGGTAAAGAATGTGGGATAGGAAAGTTACCGCATGCCCGGTAAGTGCTGGACATGGAGGCATACTAACATAACCTAGGTTACCTTGGGTCTCCATTTTGTGCAGAAAACAATGAAGTTCATTGTGGTTAAGTGACTCACTCAACGTCACATATCTGGTCAAGGATCAGGCATTCTGTCATGCTCTTGCAGAGGCTGCAAACATGGTGTCTGCCGCACAGATGTCGTTTTTTCAAGCCTCTATTGAGACTCGCACAGAAACTGTTTGAAGGGTTGTGAAGATGAACTGCTCTCTCTTGGTGTGTGCCCTTGAGGTCTGCAGGCTTGCATGTGTGCCTGGCACAGCTCCTTCAAGCTCTGTGTACCTTGTGGTCCTCCAGGTAAGCCACTGGCAACAGGCACAGTCTCTCAGAAAATAAAAACCCTCTCCCTAAATGCAGCTCTCCTTCACACCAGGCTGCATGCAGCTGCTCTTTAGACTTGAGGTCTGGATCACAGGGAAGAGCTGAAGAGCAAAAGCTCTGTGTTCAACGGAAAAACCAATCAACTTGAGCAAATTCACTTTTCTTCGCTGCCAGCATAGCTGGAGAAAATGGAAGAGAATCAGACCAAAGGGGTTTTAAAGGACAGAATAAATGTCTCTGTCTGGCTAGGGGAACTTGCTACATTTCTTTGGATCAGGAGTTGATACCCCAGATCTTTGGTTTCCACATCCACAGATTCAGCCAACATCAACAAATTAGTCTAATATATTAACACACACACACACACACACACACACACACACACACACCACTGTACTTTTGAAAAGCCTGATAGGTACAGATTTTTCTTGTCATTGTTCCCTACATAATAGAATATATAGCTATGTTCATAGCATCTGTGTTGTATTGAGGATATTAAATAATCTAGAGATGTTTTAAAATATTGGAGGGATTTACAGATTGTATGCAAATACTTCACTATTTAATATAAACGTGAGCATTTTGTTAAGTTGTGTGTCAGAGGGTCTTGAAGCCAACTATTCTTGGAAACTGGGGGATAACTGTATATGCAAATTCAAGTCAAATAAAGTATTGCATCCACACATAGCATCCAAGAAAGTAGTTGCTCACTTGGAAATACCTGATCTAGATTTACTGTCCTGAGACTGGACTATACTTTCCAGAGAACTGACTCCCAGTGTTCTGCACACCACTTATCCATTCGAAGGACCACAGTTGATAAGTTTCTCTTGGAGGAGAGCCAGGACATAAACCTTTTATCTTCTTTGGATAACAGAGAAAACAAGCTTTTAGAGCTTCCTTCAGATTTCAGGGTTGCACAGACTAAGTGGGGATAGATGGGCAGCTTTTCAATATAAGAGCTTACACCAACTATCAACCTGATTTTCTACCTTGGCCACTGTCCTTGCTTCACTACAGAACCAGGGGTACTGATGGTTGTCTACGGGATTGCTAGACTCATTCCCTGGAACAAACAAAGATTTGAACAGCCAGGAAAGAGAAGACTAAGCCTTGGAGAAAACAAAAATAACAGCTTTCAGCCACTTGGGGTGGGAGAGGCCCTATAAAGTTGGGAATCTGCAAACTGGCCTCTTGGATTGGCTATTTCAAGGGGACCCTTGGTCAATCCTTCCCCCATTGCTCCTGTTTGGATACCCACCCCTGTGACTTCCCACCAGTTCTCCTGCATTCACTTTCAGTGTTACCTATACCCTGCTGACTCTTCTTCAGTAAAACCCTGCCCCCATGTGGGTAAGAGAATTTTTATGAACTAGTTTCAAGCTTATAGCATGAAGTATCTGACAGAGGTAACACACTTTGTCTAGCTGACCTCGAAGGAATTTCTTAAGCCCAGTTGGCCTCTCCCAGCCTAGATGTCATCAGGACTGTGATGAAATGAATCCCACCTTTACAAGAAATGTCACCAACATCCAGGCAGTTGGTATTGCCCACAAGACAGAATCTCTGTGCTTCAGCTCTGCTGGTTGGACAGAAAGGCTGTGACGCTCAGGTAGAATGACAATGACAGGAACTGTCGCTGCAGGCATCCTCTCCCCAACCAGGCAGACCCCTCAGAATGGTGAGATGTCAGGTGCATTATCTTGCCTCTCCAGTCCTGTTTCCTGAGTAAGATGGAAAAGTATCTGTCCAAACCATAACCACACAGAGAATACTAAACTCAAAACCTAACAGAATGTTAGTTATTTATCACTTTTCTGAATGACGACAGACCAAGGTGGCACTGAGAAGTGATGGACTCAGTCTCAACACTGTCCACCAATTCGAGGGTCAGCTCTACACCAGGGGCCAGGCTCGATGCCTCCCACCCACTCCTTACCTCAATTTTCACAGCAAAGAATGGTAAAGGGAAGTCCAAAAGATTACGTGCTCCAAGATCAAAGAGAAACTTAGCTCAGGATGAGTGGTGTGCAGAACCCTGGGAACCAGTCCTCCAGGAAGAATCACTACTCAAAATAATAGGATCAGATATTTTCAGGTGAAAAAAAATTTAATAATTTCTTGAATCTCAGGGAATTACTAACTTCTAGTACTGCCATAGTCCTAATTGAGAGACACCTCTTTAAGACAGTTAGCATCAGGGGCTGGCCCTGTATTTGGCAGTATGCCAGCCTTAGAGGGCTATACATATGTAGAAACCTTGTGATTCACCTACCTATCATTCATCTACTAACTATCCATTCATTCAAATACAGTTGATCATTTATTATTCAGCCATTCTGACTTTGGATCTATGTTAGGATCTATGCTATACAAAATCAGTGATGGCTGCACCTTTTGGGGCATACATTCAAGCTGTAAGGACATAACAAATAGAATAAGAGAAGATAATTTGGAATCAATAATCTAGACTTACACTAGTGAACAAGAGGACTATATCTAGTCAAGATTTCTGCAAGTCCAGTTATATAGATATATATGCTATTCTTATTTGACTCAGCAACTCTCTCAAGAAATCTATGTTTGAGCTGAAGAGATGACTCAGCCATGAAGAGTACACCTGCTCTTGCAGAGGACCTAGGTTTAATTCCCAGGAGCCACATTAAGTGACTCACAATCATGTGTAAGTCCAGCTCCAGGGACTCGGACATCCTCTTCTGGCCTCCATAAGCACTGTATGCGTGTGGTGCACATACAGACAAGCAGGCACACGTGTATAAGTAAGTTTTAAGTATATCTGAACAAAACTGTTGTATGCTTAAACAACTGTAAATGTGCACAATGTGTACTTGTGAGCTATTCATTCTCATTTATTAGAATAGTTTATTCTTAAGAATGGTCTTCCTGTGGTTCTACATGAAATTTTCAATGAATTTTTGTAGTACCATGAAGTATGACCTCACAATTTGGGTGGCCTTCCACTGAGACTCTAAGTTAATCTTGGTAGTATAGCCATGCTCGTGGCATTGTAGTCTGACAATTATGCAAATAACCAGTGAGAAAACAACTTAGTAAATTATGATTCATTCATACATTAGGGTGTTATATGATCATTAAAGGTCATGCTCTACATGTATTGTTAATTGAAAAAAATCAGGTCATAAAACAGCATAGAGAATAAGATCTGCTTTGGTTTGACAGTAATGCTGGGTTCTATAGGTGATAGGAATATCCCAAATAAAATCAAGTCCTCTTGGGGCTATCAAATTGCTCTTAACATCAAGCCAGAATTGGATGTATATTTTCACAATCTTCTCACACTTTGGGGTAACAAATACTTTTTCACAATCATCTGTTACTGACCTTTCCTGTCTACAAAATTCTACTCCGTGGTACAGGTTCTTGGAAATCCTTGTGTTCTTTTCCGTCTCTCACCTCATCCGGGTTCTCCAACATTGGAGCCTTTCTTCCTTCTTTTCTGCCTCACTTCACACTCTCTCCTCTCCTCACGAGCTCTTCCCTTTCTTCTCCCCTTCACAGAGAGGTATCCCTCACTGTTTCTTACACACATCATCTTGATCGCTCTCAGTCTGTCCAAGCTTCTTTTCCAGCATTCTTTCTACATGGAAGGGTAACAATCCTTCACAGAAAGGGGAAGGAAATGCAAGCACTTGCGATTTGATGGGGTGATCTGTCTCTACTATACACTGTTATATTAGATACATCTGAGTGTTGGGATCTAGAGAGATTTGATTTTGTTGCTCAGCCAGTTTTCTTCATTGATAGCCAAAAGTATGTATGTAATTTGCTCATTTGTTCTTGTTTGTGGTACTGGGTGGGCGGATGGAGTGAACCCATGGCCTCATACATTCTAGATAAGTGATCTGTCACTGAGCCACATCTCCAGCCTTCGGAAAAATGCACACTTAATAGTAAAAATATATCAGACACTGTAGCATTTTAAGAATCTGATAATTTTCCCCTGAAGAATTACAAATTCCACTGTCCGTGCTGCAAAATGATAAGTGCCTGGCTTTTAGAGAGTTCCAGTACTGGTGCAATGTCTCCAAAGCCATGCATCTTCCTAAGGAAATGCCAAAGCCATTTGACCTCTTTACACACCCAGATTTCCATCTCCTCTCCTACTGAGACTTCCACAGCAGTCACAGAGATGGCAAGCTTCTGATGTAGCAATTATGCCATGAAAGTGAGTCTCCCTTATTAGGGCATGTTGTGTGCTAGACAATCTACTTTAAAAGAATGCAGGTTCACAGTAAGAATGTCCATCTTACCTGCTCAGTTTTTCTTAAAGGATGCAGGTTCATAGTAAGAATATCCATCTTACCTGCTCAGTTATTATCTTCCACTTTTTTAATCACACAAACACTTATGCATGCAGGCACATAGGTACACACACACACGCACACACACACACACATACACATACACTCACCTCTGTCAACAAGATTACCAAACATGGCTACACTGTAATTGCATTGTTAGCATCCCCTTCCTGATCACCCATGACAGAACATAATGAGGTCTACACATCACCGGCCCTTCCAGCTTTGGCCTTAGCCCTGGCAATTCAGGGATGCCTAACCCCCTACCCATCTCATTCTGTAATTTTGGTGAGGTCACAAACAGTATTTTACAGGCCAAAAGGGACAGCCCCATCCCTCTGTTGTATCCCTGCTACAACACTCCCTGACCACCACTCTTAGGTATGACCTTCTTCCCACAGCTCCTGATGTCCCTCCTACCAAAGATGCTCAAGCCTAGTTTACAAGGTCCCAGAGCAGACAAGATTCCATGCTTACATAGGTGGTTTTTCAATTGCTGGGAGCCTTAAATATGATGGTTTGTCTTCAGCCTCTTACGCACTGTTCTTGGGAAAACAAAATCTTTTACCTTTGTCTCTAGATCTCCAGATAGATATTTCAAATGGTCTTAGAGGCCAGACAGGGAGCCAGCTTGAAGCTGACCCTCCCTCATCCCTTCCTCCTCCTTCTTACTACCCCAAATCTTCCTGTATAGGTCAACTTCTCATTTCTATAGCGAGATACCTGAGGTAAGGTAATAAGCAAAAGTTTATTTGTCTCACAGTCTGAAGATTAGCTCATTCTCTTTCTTGGCCCTGTTGTTTCGGAGTCTGTGTGGAGGCATGACAAGATGCCAAGAGACAAGAAAGCTTCTCAGGAAACAAAAAGAGAGAAGACAGACTGGGGTTACAATATCTCCTTCAAGTACATACGCCAATGACGTCATTTTCTTCCAGTAGGCTCTGCCTCCTAAATGTTCCACTACATCTCAATAGCACCGTAGGCTGGGGAATCCCACCTTTACCATGTGGAGCCAAACTTCAGCAGTTCTTTCTCTTCAGCAACACCAATATCAAGGCATGTGCAAAAGCTGATTTAAACATAAGGCTTAAGAAGTGGCCCAAACTTCTGGCAGAGAAAGGTAGGTTTCAGCTCTGAACCAGCCAAGACTCTTCCATTGTCTTTGTGCAGTGAGTTTTTCCATTTGCATGGGTTTTTTTTTCTCAACAGACAAGGCTTTTGAGCTGCCATGTCAGGGGTCTGATCACCATCAAGTCCTCATGCTGATGTTACTACATAGGAAGGCCAAGAGACACATGAGGGGATCTGATGTCCCAGCCCCAGCTACTCAGGTCTTCCCAGCATTTGCTTCTGGTCATGGGAATGAGGAAGGAATCCAGCTCCCAAGTTTTGAAGTGCTTGTTTCAGTTGAAGCCTTGGGAGCAGACATGCACTGTCCCTGTGTCTTGAAGTTTCTATTACTGTATTAAATCACCATGACCAAAAGCATGGGGAGGGGCATGGGTTTATTTGGCTTTCACTTCTACATTATAGTCCATCATCAAAGGAAGTCAGGGCAGGAACTCAAGCTGGGCCCTTCCACATCAATCATCAATCAAGAAAATGCACTGTGGGCTTGCCCACAGGTCAATCTAGCAGGGGTATTTTCTCAACTGAAGTCCCCTCTTCCCAGATAACTCTGACTTGCATTAATCAACTGGACATAAAATGAGCCAGCATGCCCTACAAAGCCCTGTCCAGATCACTGACTGATGAACAAAGGGAAAGCCATTGTTTCAAGCCACTAAACTTAAGATGATTCATGTCAGCCACAGTTGCCAGCATTATATTCAAAGTCTGGCCTCTGAGGTCCCAAGTTTCTTTGAGAATGAGGAGCAACTTTCCCTTCACTGAATGATGAACACATAAATCTTTAATTCCAAGGAGGATGGTCCAGTGGGAAGCAAGCAAGAAATAGAAAGTGATCACATGGTGTGCATGAGGTATCCATGTTCACATTCAAAACCTACCATAGTTATTTGCCCATTCAGGACCCAAGAGAAATAGTTTCTCTGGGAAAGAGGGATTCAGAATGCTGTGCTTCTGGCCACCAAATGATAGGGTCTCACCAACTAGAGTCTGGGCAGTCACATCCTCAGAGAGAGATTTGAAGACATTATCGGCACTTAACACACTAGAAGTCGTAACAAATGAGGATTTTAGAGCAAGTAATTTATTTGGAAGGCAACTCTTCCCCAATCCCCAGTAAATACATGGGACAGAAGAGAAGTGTGTGTGAAAACAGAAAGGGTGTAAATGTGCATGCATTATTTTAAGTCAGTTAACACTGTGATCAACTAGAACTCCATATGTGGGACAAGAATCTACAAATATTTCCAAGTTCCACCTGGCATGTTCCTTGAAAGCCATATTATATCATGAGAGCATGGCAGGGTTTGCACTGAGAATCCATAGCAAGTGATAAAAAAGTAAAAACTAAGGAGTTACAAACAGGTACCAATAGTATCTACCTGGGCCCCCTGAGACTGAGCAAAGATCCAAGGTCTCTGCCATTATGAGGCAAATAAGAACTACCACATTCCTGTTCTGGGAGAGTTAGCAGCAACAGAATACACATCAAATATAAAGGTTCTAAGGCAGGAAATCTCAAAGCATGCTGAGGGGTGAGACAAGGTAGCAAACTTACGTAACAAAGCCCTCTAAGCCATTACCAGGACTTAGATGTTACCCTGAATAAAATGAGAAGTCATTGCATAGTAGTGGCCAAACAGACAATCTCACCCATGCTTCTAAGTAAAGTTGTTTAGCTGCTGTGCTGACCAAATAGGGTACTGCTACAATGCAACACTACTAACCAGAGATGATAGTGGATGACTTGTACAAAGATGGTGGCTGTAGAGACCATAAGAAGGTGGGCTATGCTAGTATATTTTGAAGGTCAAGCCACTAGGATTTTGCTCCCATATTACATATAATATGGATAAAAGGGAAAAATCCAGTGTGCCTGAAAAGTATTTGACTTGAACTCCTGAAAGTGTTGCCACTGCTAAGACACAGAAGAGGAGATGCAATGGGAAGGGTGTGTGATATGGGATTCCCCTCTGTATGCTGTGAATACCACTGGTTAACAAAGAAGCTTCTATGGGCCTATTGCAGTGCAGAGTAGAGCAAGGTGGGAATTTCAAGCAGATAGAGGAGGAGAGAGTAGGCAGAGTCAAAGAGAAGCCATGTACCTACTGCAGGAGACAGATACCCAACCCAGACAGAACCTTACTAGTAGGCCACAACCATGTGGTGATACACAGATTAAGAGAAATGGGTTCATTTAAGATATAAGAGATAGAAATATGCATAAGCTACTAGACTAAACAGTATTGTAATTAATACAGTTTCTGTGTGGTTATTTTGGGTCTGACTGGCTGGGAATGAACAAGCAGCCTCCACTAACAGAATGGTGCCCACTGTCTGGGGCATGGATCTACATAAGACCTAAAAAAAAGAAAAGAAAGAAAAAAGAGGGCTTCTAGGACCATAAAAACAAGAGCCAAGCACAGTTTCCTGGTAGTTGCATTTTTTTTTTCTGGTGGGCTCTGTTTGCTGGCAGCAAGCAGGGGCTCCATGGCTCTTTTAAGAGAGGTCTTCCTGACTCAGCATTGGCAGCAAAAACTCTGTGGCTCCTTTAAGAAGGCTTCCTGGTTCATGCTAGTTGCAGGAACAGCTCTTTCAGGAGGCCGAGCATTTAAATGGTGTCTGTGAGCAGCAATTACAAATTGCTCAATGATGACATAGACCTGCTGTGACCCTGGAGCTGTGGTACTATGCATAGCTCTCGGAGACAGGCCCCGGGAGAGATCTGGGATGGGAGACTCATCTTCCCACAGATGAAGGCCAGAGCATCTTCTTTGAAGAAGCACTGTCTAGATCAGGACCCTATAGAGATACAGTCCCAGTGGTGACACACCACCATCCCTATAAGGACACGGGAGGGTTAACCAGACTAACCTCCTAGCCTAAGAAAGCTACCATTCTCAGTTAGCCATCTAGATGAGTTTTGAGGCATATCAAGAAAGAACCCAAGTCTGTAACTTCTCTGAGGATTGAGTTCTTGAACTCAATTGGTGTTTTATGAGAAATGCTCTCATCTAAAAAGCCCTGGGTTTCCGAACAGGAACACAGTCTGTCCCAAATATTTGGCCCTTGGAGACATTCCATATCTCCAGTCTGTAAACCATGATCTGAAATAGCCTGGGCTGCTCCCACCTTCCTCTAGAGAGATGGAAAACAAGCAGTTGGGTGGGTTTGTTGAGCTAAAAGCAAGCTACAGAATTATTTCTACCACACCCCCAACAAGGTCTATACATGAGATTCAGCTCCTGCTGAATTTCATTTCTTCTCTGACTGGGGTTATCAGGTCTAGGCATTATGTCCCCCGGTCTATATTTTAAGCTGGCTTATCAAGAGGATATCTGGGAACCTCACACTCTAGTGAACAATTTGAACCCTAATCTCCCAGTAACTTGTATTGGTTTATTTGTTTGTTTGTTTTTATAACTCTTAAATCCTTTCCTCTTTTTTCTAGGTAGTTTAGGACTTGCATGTATTATATTTCAGGAGTTGTTAAGTTAAACTTTGGTTTAGTAAAGAAATGTTTTCTCATGCCTTTGAGATGAGAACAGCATAGGAAGGTTTGGTGGTACCTCAATTGACTGTGAATGCAGAAGGTAGGGACACATAGTAGCTCCTTGGCATAGAGCAGAGTTCTCTGGGGCTCTAGTTCCTTACCTGTAAGGTGTGAGGATCAAATTCAAATACTCTCAGGTAAGGCCTCCTCTGATGTGTTGAGCTGCCTACTTCACACTGGCCACACAGCTTTCCTCTCTAATCTGCCATGGACCAAAGCAAGTGTCTTTCTACTCTCAGTGATTCATGTTATAGACTCAGCTGGGTAGGGGTCCTTGAATAAAGGTCTCCCCAAACCTTCCTAGACTTTAGAGCTAGATTCCCATCTTCTGGCTTCCTCCTTCAGATGAGAAAATTTTGTTCATCTTTGAGATTGCCCAAGAGATTCTAGTAACGTAAATAGAGTAGGGGAAAGATTCATGGGCGGAAGCTCCATTCTGTCAACACAGCATCTGTCCATGGAGAAACCACAGGAAGCTGAGAGAGATGCTGGAGACCATGTTGATGACATTCCTTGTACCACAATGACATCATTAATCAAGGAAAATAAGATAGAGATTGTCATTCACTGAGGAAATATTCATTAAATGCTCAGTAGGTAACTGGAATTTCAGAAATAGACAAAAATCCATGGAACTTTCGTTTTCATGGGCCAGAAAGAAAAGCAATAAGCAAGGACAACCTGTGTCAGATGGTGACCAGTAGAAAGGAAGAAACATACAGGAATGAAGTGGAGGAGACAGAGAAGATGCTAGCGCAACTGATGTCAGAGCTGGAAGGAAGGGAACCTCCCAAGTCCAGGTTGCCCTGTATTAGCATTGATGGTTAGAGAGCCTGGAGTGAAAACTGTTCTTTACAGAGGTATGGGTCCTCATTCCAGGGCACCTGTCTTTCTTATAGTTCAGGACATAGTCATGGTAATTGTTCCAGCAGAGACATGAGGGCTGGCCATAGTCAAGGTGGGAATAAGATCTGAACAAGAATTATCCCCTAAAAACATCATATTGGCATTTAATTGTCATGGTAAGAAATTAAGAAGGAAGAAACTTAGTACAACTATGGTATTAAAAAGTTAAAAAGAGATGAGACTTTTAAAAGATGATTATGAGGAAATAAAATCATCAGGACCCTATGATTGACTACTGGTTACTTAATAAAAAGATTATCTCTCTCATACACACACACACACAGAGGTGGGGGGAATGTGTGGTGTCTGATTCTTGACATGTGATGCGCTCTACCACCTCTGAATTCTATCATGGCCATCACCAGATACAGCCACAAAAATGAGTCAAAATAAATCTCTTTCAGACAGGACACAGTTCAGTTAGCAAAGTACTTGTTGTACAAGCATAGAAACCTTGGTTTAGATCCCAGTGCCCACAGAAAAAACTGGGCACAGCAGTGTGTTTATAATCTTAGCTCTGGAAAGGCAGAAGCAATTAAAGAAGAGAGCACCATTGACTTCTGGCCTCCACACCCACCCAAATGCAACACACATACATGAGAGAGAGAGAGAGAGAGAGAGAGAGAGAGAGAGAGAGAGAGAGAGAGAAGCAGGCAGACAGACACAGAGCCTCTTTTCATTTTAACTTAGCCAGTCCACGAGGGTTTTGTTCCATGGTACTGGAGTTTAACCTTACAGTCTCATGGTCAAGTGTTCCAGCATTTGATTGCTTTCTCAGCCCCTTACACACTCAATAGTTTTGTTATTACCCAAAGAGAATGAACTAGAAGTACACCGAGAAAAAGGAGACTGATCTCCTTCCGGGCATTCTCTCTCATTTTCCAGCTCTGCTTCATGCGTTTATGGAAACTCTCTGGCCCTGTGGGCTTTGAGTGCCTAGGTCACAGCAGCGTTGCTTGTGCTCTGGAGCAGCGAGGTGGGAATTAATCTGGGAAGTCATTAAAACCAGAGGTTTCTCAGTTATCTCCATAGCTGTGCACAGCTGCTTTACTCAACAGGTGACTGGAATTGCAGAAACAGACAAAAGTCTAGGGAGCTTTTGGTTTCATGGGCCAGACAGAAAAGCAATAAGCAAGGACAGACTTGTTCATTGCTCTCTGTATCCACACGCTTGGGTGGCAGCACCTCACATTTCCCTGGGCTTACCCATGTGTCTGCTTTGACTCACAGGGTATCAGTAAGTGTCACACACAGAGATTGATGAAGTACTGGTTCTCTGAGACTCCATGTTACTGAGACTAAGTTGGCCATGGATGAAACATGTGGCCCTGTCTGTCACGTGTCATTCCAACCAATAACCTGATGACCATCAGCAGGGAAAAGATATAGCCCTAGACAAGCCAGAATTTGGCCATCCTAAGAGCTGACAGCAGTCCCTAATTGAGCATGCCAAGGACAGAACCCTCCAACTGAACCAGAAAATTTTGAGCTAAATAAATGTCTGGTTTAAGCATTAGGTTTGTGGATTTTTTTATTTAGATGTTTATGATGTTTTTATTTTCTTAGTGATATGATTCATACTATCAACAAATTAACTATCAACATGGAATGAAGTGTGTGTGTGCATGTGTGTGTGTGTGTGTGTGTGTGTGTGTATCTATTCCCTTGGCAAATCAAGTCATGGAGACTTGAAGTCATTTCTGAAACAGCACCTAATAAAGACATGAGATTTTAGAGTTGCTGTGCATTCTCCAGGCATATTTGGTGGTGTGGTAATGTCTGAGACCTTGTAATATGTTTACTTTCATTACTGTAAGCTCCTACTGCCTTTCTATTGGAGGACTTTGGTCAGTCAAAGCCATTGCAACCAAATGGGACAAGTCCTATGACAGGGAAGTACAGAGGGCTATAGAAACAAAGATGAGACACACAAGAATGACCTATATGAAGAACTGTCAAGAAAGAGATCATGTATATGTAGGGGGGGGTAGGGTTTCTAGCTCAGGGAGGACCATCATCAAAGGCCAGAGGGAGATAAAACACTTTCAGTGAGCGCCACGTTACACAGATTATAGTAATGCAAGAGGTCATCAATATCCGATATCATATTCTTAAATATTTAAGCATATAAATGGTTAGTTCACTCTCTGGTAAGCTTTGTTTACCCTGAGAGTCCTAACTCTGAGCTCCTCCCTCCATGGTACCCCTTCTCTGCAGGGGATGGCCACTGTTATCCACAGAACCACTTTGAAGACATTGGAACAGTATAATAGTTTAATTGAACCTTCTGTGTGGCAAAAAATGTCTGAGCCCCAGGACATCATGGGATTTAATTCATGAGTCATTTGCTCTAGGTAGAGGATAGAGCACTTGAATCAGTAGATTAGAGAACCAGCAGAGAGGACTGCCACCCAATGACTTGCTCCACCCATGAAACACCGCAGTCACAAAATCGCAAACACATAGGCAGGTGGTAAATGAGAAATCCCTAGAAAGGAACCTTCATCTCTAACAACATCTCTAACAGCTCCTGCCATGGAAGAAGTCTGTCCCTCAGAGGTGGGGACTGCCAGAGACTCCTTAGGACTCCTCAAGAAACAATGCAGAGAGACACTGGGTCTGAAGCGTTCGGGCGACTTGCTATTCCTACTTTTCTGTCGTGTCTGCTGTCTGTCCTATCCATGATGCTAAGAGGAGTAGGAAGTGGGTTCCCCAAGGAGAAGTACAACGTGGAATCTCCTAATCCAGGAGGGTGAACACTGAGAGTCAGTGAAGATGGCGGAAGGTGAGTGTCAGCCGATGGTGAGAATCTGAGTGGACATCAAGCTTCAGAAGGGCATTTTCTATGTATACCTAACAATCTTTAGAAGGGAGAGTTTTTTCTTAATCCCTACATACAGAGAGAGAGAGAGAGAGGCAGAGAAAGGGGCACACACATATATACAGAGAGAGGGGACACACATACACTTTGTCCTCCTTGTAACCAACCATCCCCTAAACAGTTGTCCTCATACCCATGAAAGAATTATAATCTTCCAAGATAGCCACCTCCCAGCAGGCACCTTCTGGGTGACTGGAGAAATGAATCCTAGAGCCACCTTACCCAGAAACAGTGAAGATCAAAGTGCCACGGAGAGTGTGACTAGAGTCCCATTGAAATGATGGAAACTGACTGGACCAAATCGTGCCTGAGACCAGGGTTTGGTGGGAAATTGCTTTTCCCTAGTCTAACTTATTCCATCTAGTTTAGCAACCCTAACACTTCCTGTTGTCATAGGAATCTGCATGGCATGGGTTCTTTCTGCCATATTAGCTTTGCCTATGGCTCATGCTGACCTCATCTTTAGAAAGATGAAGTCAAATCCTTGACAACCCCTATTTTATGTTTTCCCAACATAAACTGCCCATTTTTCATGTTTTCATCTTCCATTGTGCCTGCAAACACCTCCCAGCCTCTGTCCCTGAGACTCCTAGAGAGACCCTATCCAACGCATGTATCACATAATTGAAAGACTACATTATAGAGAAGTGTGAGAGACAGGACCCTGCAAATACCTGATGGAGATACAACTGTCACATGTCTATTCACCAAAGAAGGGACATAGCACCCACTAAAAGGGAAAAGAGGTGTAGACTGCCTTAGCCAGGAATTGGCCCCAGTCTCATCTCTGCTGCTGCTAGCACCCAGTGCCATAGCAACCTTGCAGGAAGTGGACCATGATGTCCCTTAGTCTAGTTATGCCAAAAGTATATCTAACAGCCCAATTTCCCACATTGCCAAAGTTCCTGTGTGGGTGTATCAGTATGTGCATTGATTTAGCTATTAAATATTAAATTCATACTAGAAGGATAGCAAACTACAGCACACAAGCCAAATCCATCCAGCTTCTACCTTCACACTCCGAGAAAGCTAATAATGGGGATGAGGTTTGAATATGCCCCCAAAGTTCATGTAGAGGGACTCAATATGTCGGTGGCATATGAACAGTGAAGTCTTTGGAAAATAAATTAGATTAGATGAGACTGTGAGAGTTTCCCATGATAACACTGGCGGCTTTCTAAGAAAGGAGAGGCCTCATCCAACATCCTGGCTCTGCCTCACCTGTCATATCCTCTGCGATGCTATAATGCAATAAGCAGGCCCTCACCAGATGTCAAAGAGACCTACTGCCATCATCTTGGACTTTATAGGCTTTAGTACCCCAAGTCCAAGATATTCCTTATCATTATTAATTATTCATCCTGTGTTATTCAGTTATAGGGACAGAAAAAATTTATCAAAATCATTTATTTTCAAACATTTGAATGGTTACATTTTAAATGGACAGATAAGTACCTGTTAATATTCATTCCTATGCTCCTTAGCAATAAAGCTTGAAATATTTGCTCGAGACATTTCTTAAAAAATCATTGCCAACCTATATTCCAGACCAAAGACTCTTAGTGGAACCAAAATAACAGAAGGGAAGATATGAACATTAGAAACTTTGAGCAGCCATTCAGATATACTTTGGTAGCTGAAAACACATAATCTGGTTCAATAATCCAGGACCTTTAGTTACAGCCTTAAACAAGAGAAACTTTGAAACATTTATGAAGATGTCTTTGGCCAGATCTCATTGAACAGTAGCAAAATAGAAAGTCAAAATTAATTTGTAGCATATTAGTAGGATGAGAATTAAGAAATTAATAAGAAAAATGCCTAATCATAGATAAATATCAACACACAAATACATAATATGTACATGTGTCCACTGGGACTGGATTCCATAACTCTGCATTTTGATTGGTAGTGGTTTTCTGTAGTGGTATCCATCTGTTGCAAAGAGAAGTTTTCTTGATAAAGGGTGATGACTACACTTATCTGTGGGCATGAGAATATTCCTGAACCTTGGGCTCAGGGAACATTGTGGAAAATGGGTCAGAAAGATTCTAAGAGCCAGAGGATCAGAGAGTTAGCTTGAGATTACATCTCCTAGTAATATTAGAACTTATATCCATAAAATCTCACCAAAATGATATCCTAAACATGAACAAAACAAGGACAACACAACAGACTGGCCAAAATGGACAGGAGTTGGTGTGGGACAATGGTCTGCACTTTGTCAATTATATTTTAAATAAATGCTGATTGGCCAGTAGCCAGGCAGGAAGTATAGGAGGGACAACCAGACAGGAAGTAGAGGCAGGTCAATGAGAACAGAAGTCTAGGGAGAAGGAAGTCCTAGTCAGCAATTGTGACCCAACCACAGAAGAAGCAAGATGTGACTGCCAAATAAGGTACTGAGCCACATGGCTAACATAGACAAGAATAATGGGCTAATATAAGTTATAAGAGTTAATAAGAAGCCTACACTAATGGGCCAATCAGTTTATAACTAATGTAGACCTCTGTGTAATTTCTTTAGGACTTAACGACTGTGGGAACTGGGCAGGACAGAAACCCTGACAACAAGGAGTAATTATATTACAATCTAAAAATTAAATAAAAAATATGATGCTGGTTGAAAACAGCACATTCAAAGTGTTCAATAAATTTTTAAAATTGTTAATATAAATTTGCCAATGAAAGTTCAAAATGACATCACATGTTACGTGCACACACGTATATATGCACATACACACACACACACATAAAAAGGAGAAGAGTTAGTACAAATTCTAACTAATTAAAAACCAGGCACTTGTTTTATGATTCTGGCCTCTGAATGTAAGACAGTGTGTTCTAGAACTGCCAGGGATTTGATGTGCTCTCACTGGCTTAATTTATTTTGAAATTTTTTGAGCAACTAAAGAATATCATGAGGTTTTAATCTAATCAAAAAGCACACAACTATCTAAAAATTTAGGAATTTCTGCTCTGAAACAATAGCCTTCAATTCTGAAATCAGCTCTATTGAAACAGAATTTACACAAAGCGCATCACCTCACTTCCCTCAGTGTTTTCACAGCTCATGGAGAGCTTCTTGCTAATTACCTTCAGAAAAATTGCTTTAGAAGATAAGCTCATCCACTCAATCCATCTGCACCAATTATTCTATCTTAATTATTCTTATAATGTCTGCATGTCCCACTGTCTTCCAGTCCATCTTCCACCAGAGTCAGTGGATTTATATGATTTGCTATCTTGGTTAGGGTTACTACTGCTGTGAAGAAACATCATGACCAAAAACAACTCGGGGAGGAAAGGGTTTATTTCACTCGCACTTCCATAGACCAGGTCATCATCAAAAGCAGTGAGGGCAGGAACTCAAGCAGGACAGGAACCTGGAGACAGGAGCTGAGGCAGAGACCAGAGAGGGTGATACCTACTGGCTTTCTCTCCATGACTTGCTAAGTATGCTTTCTTATAGAACACTAGCCATTCATGGCTAAAATTCCCCAGATTCCCACCATGCTTTTACACGTGATTTACTTGTAGCATCTCCCACCCTTCCCACTCTCCTAAAAGCTGTCTGTTGTCACTCATTCCGGACTTCTCAAAAGTAAAAGGCAATCACCAAGACTTGGAAGATCATCATTAAAATCAACAAGACAGTACATTCATTGTCATATCTAGATGGAAGGTTTTTCAAAAAAAAAATTTTCTTTAAAAATATTTTAATTAATTCTTTGAGAAATTTTGTTTCATTTTGATTAGTTCTTTGAACATTTTATACAATGTGACTTGGCCATATTCACTCCTCCCACAACTGCTCCCGTAACCACACCCTTCCCCAGTCATCTAACTTTGTGTCTTCTTTTTCCTTCACCTATCTCTACCAATTGTTCACTCCATCTTCAGTGATGATCCCTAAACCTAGGAGAAGTATAATATAGATGCTCAGTTTGTGCTGCTCTTGTACTCATAGATGTGTGGCCCCTCCACTAGGACACGACTGACCTGCCAGAGGCAGCACTCTTAAAGAAAACCGTCTTTCCCCCTGCAGCTATTAATGCCAGTGACTCCTTACATTCATTTGCCTTCTCTGGTTTAATCCCTGAGCCTTGGGAGAAGGGGATATGATAGATGTCACATTTAGCCTCTTACTTTCTGCACCTTAGCCAGTTGTGGGTCTCTGTATTAATTCTACTCACTGCAAATAGAAGCTGTCCAGAGAGAAGGCTGAAAAGCATAATAATCTATGAGTACAATGGTATATTATTGATGAATCAGTTTAATACTCTGTCCATTTAGCAGAATAATGCTAGCAGCTTCCCCTCTGGGGCCTGTGATCTGTCTAGCCGCAGATTCTTGACCCAACAGTAGTGGCAGCTTCCATATCATAATCAATCCGATCAGAATGTGGTTGGTTACTCCTATGATGTTTGAACAACTATTGCATCAGTGACCATATCTTGATATAGCAATCATTCTTGTAACTTGCATGGTTCACAGCTGGGTGGGACTGATGATTGCTTTTCTCCTCACATAGAATACATAGTACCTTCTATCACGCTGATAGCTACTAAGTGTGGATGAAG
The DNA here is from genome assembly GCA_004026605.1 of Ondatra zibethicus. NCBI lineage: Eukaryota > Metazoa > Chordata > Mammalia > Rodentia > Cricetidae > Ondatra > Ondatra zibethicus. The sequence continues at coordinate 62,438 of PVIU01005267.1, read as the reverse complement.
CTTGCACGTTACTTGGGTACCAGCTTAATTTCTCCACATTTTATGACCCAAGTGGATGATGTCTTAAGCAACAGGATGTTTTCATCAATTCTGAAGAGCAATCAAGAGCAGGAACAATAGCTTACAAAGTTTGAGGGGTCTATGAGATCTCACTGGCCAGCAACTCCAAAGAAGCAACTCATTACTGGCACTAGGGTTTGGTTATTTCTTATCTTGTTACTGCATTATAGTATAACTTCATCTAAACATCTGTACATACTTATATGTCTGCATTTTAGGAAGTTTGCACAATAATGGGCTTTAATATCACTTTTCAAGGGGTCGTTAGTGTTCATCATTCCTCCCCTCATTTAACTCATTTTCAGGTTAAGTTTAATGCATTTTAACAAGCGTGCACATACAAGTTACAACTACCACAATCAAGATAGAGACCCTCTGCCATGATACAAAGCTCTCACCAACTTAAACCCCTGAAAGCCGCTGAAAACCAGGCAATCATGGCTCTGATTTATGCCCTATTTCTTTTTCTTCTTTTCTTTTTCTTATACTGGGGATTGAACCTAAGCCTTCACACTTATGAGACAAACACTCTACCACTGAAATAAATCCCCAGCGCTTTTATTATTTATTTCGAGACAGGCTCTCACTAGGTGTCTCCCACAGCTCTGATTCCTGGATGGATTTTCCCGTAAAATTCTCCCTTTAACTTCCTCTTAGGGAAAGCCCCTGGAATGATCTGTGTGAAGCCCGAGCTGTCTAGCTGAGGGCAAGGCTTGTGGGCCCACATGAAAACTACAGAACCTCAGTGGTGGTTTCATTCTTTCCAGGTCTGAGCATAACTCTCAACATAGAACACTTCTCATAAGTCACATGATAGAAATTGATGTTTTTAAAATGCCTTTTGTAGGAGAAAATGCACATGTGCCTAGAGATTCCAAAATCCTAGGAGTTATTGACTTACAGTCAAGAAATTGGGACCCAGAACTGAAAAGACCTGCTTCAAGTCACACTATTAGAAGGCATGATCAACCCTGAGTGAAAAGGTGTATTTGACCTTATTGACACCATCAAGAAGAGAACAGGTAAGGCACACACTTGAGCATCTCCACTCAACCTCGTTGATAGGAGAAAAATTACACACATCATCTGCCTCCTCGGGGGAAAGTTATGGACTGGAGACAGGGTGATAGTACCTTGGAAAGCTGAGTACAGTACTGGAATGTCACCTTGCTTTCTCAGTGAGTATTTATACTTAGAGTTAAAAGCTAAGCCCTGGAAGTATTTTTGTACAAAAGTAAAAAAAAAAAAAAAACCAACACCAGAACGAAACAAAAAACAAAAACAACAATAAAAAACATGCCAAAAGCTGTCCAACTAAAGAGACTAGTTATGTACGGCCCAACTAAGGAGAAAAGTCATGTGTCCCCTGATATACTTTCTGCTTGTAATTGATATTAAATTAACAGTTTCCTCATTTCCATTTAAGATGTAGAAAGCCACCAGAGAAACTTGTCCTTTGTCTAACAATATGGATAATGCAAAAATCTACAAAACCACACCTTTGTTTGAATCTGCCAGTGCCAAGGTCACATGACAAGTGAGTGAACTCGACCCCAAAGGGTGAAAAGATGCTTTGAAGAGCAATAAGACACAAACCGTTTCCCCTTTGTCAGGACTCAGGAAGAAGAGGAGGTGACCACAAAAATGTGTAAGATGGAATCAGCTAAAAGTTTAGGGATTCTAACACACCCATTTGAGCTTCTGGAATTTCCAGGCACAGGGTGGGTTGAGTTCCAAGTTCCTTGCCATGAACTTTTACCATAATCTCACGAGCAAATAAGTGACAAGAGAAAATGGAATGTGCTCCTCAGGATGGCACAGGTACATGGGTATTGAACTCCTGCCACTGCGTATAGAACAAAACAGCGCTCACTTCCCTGACCATTTTTTCATATGAAACAATACTTCCCAGTTGTCATATCAGAGACTAAAATGCTCTTAAGCTCACGGTCCCTCACCAATCCAAAGTAGAGGATGTTATTGAGGATCTGAGACAGGAAATTCTCTCTCAACCAAGACTCAATTCAGATATAAACTACATACAGATAAGTTTCCACGGGATGGATCACTGAAAATGAAGTCTATCCCTCAGACACAGGTGCAAAGCCTATGCCTATATGTAAGGCAAGAGAAGGAAAAGTGAGATACTTCTGATTTCCAACACAAAAAAATGAACACCAAGTGAAAACCAACAAAGAATGTTACTAGGAGAGATCAAAGTCTAAAAGATGAATGCCGCAGGAACTGTTGAAGCTGCGTGGGAAAAAGCAACACTGAAATCACAGCCTCTTAAGAAGTCCAACCCCCACATTAAACCCAAGATCTCAGCAGTCCAGTGATGAAGAAATTTGAAATCTATGAAGGCAACTCAACAAGTTAAAGTCCAAACTATGTCACTGAGTAGATGAGTCAACTACTCATGCCAAGAGCTCAGCAGAGAGACAGGTCCATTTCTCACGAAAATTCTATCTACTTCAATCTCTGCTGTTTCTATGCAGCCCATATCTGACACATAATACATTCAAAACTATGAAAGAACACAAAACCCCAATGTAGAGATGACTTCGCTGTTGGAACTATCAGACACAGACTTTCAATTGACTATGATTATTTTAATAAAAATGATCAAAGTGATCAGCATGCAAGAGGAAATAGGAAATTTTACCAGAGTTTTTGCTGGCAATTTAAGACAAGATTTCAGTGATTAATTCCTTCTGTGGTCTTATTGTAAACTGGACCCAGCTAAGCAAGGAACCAATGAATTTAAAACAGATCAGTTAAATTTCTACATGCCTACATGAGAATGAAAATGAAAACATGGGCCAAGCATGTCATTCTACAGGGTGATGTCAAGCAGTCTAACATGGATGGAACTGAAGTCCCAAGGAGAGAAGAGATGAAAAAAGGGCAGAAAGAAAATGATGATGAAGATTCTAAAACATAATGAAGGACTAGAAACCATGACTGCCATAGGCTCGATATACCCTGATTAAAGTAACAGAGCACACACATGACAGCACACCCACACATACATGCACAAGCAGAGAAAACCGTTGAGATTTAAAAAATGATACTGCAAAGGCAGACAAAAGAAGCAAAGAAGAAATAAAGGTAATTATAACTTTCATCAAAAACCATACAAGGAGGAAAGCAGTGGGTGATAACATTCAAGGACTGAAGAAGGAATATCAGGACGTTCAGACATGAATCCCTCCCTCAACACTTCCCAGATCCACCCCCTCTTCTCTACCCACCCAGCTTGGTGTCCTGTTTAAAATGCCTCAGGCCCAATTTTTGCTCTACAACTATTCCCGGATGTGTGGTTTCCCACTGGAGTATAGTCAGCTTATCAGTTGATGATACCAGCTTATCAGTGATGAGAAATTCATCATTAGGATACTGTCTATTCTGTCATTGCAATGAATGTTAAAGAGAAATTCTTGAAGCTAAAATAATATGTTATAACATGGCAATTTGGGTTTACTTAATTAAACAAGGAGTTAAAATGCTAAACACAAAGGATAAATATGAAGGACAATATTTATAATATCTTTAAATATCACTGCAAAATTATTAATGGTATTTTGAAGTTTATAAAATAAGTACAGAAGTAAAACAAGAGAATACAGGAAGTAAATTATTGTTTGATTTGTACTTGAATTGGTATGACATCAAATAGATTGTAATCAAGTAAGGATATATAAAAATTAGAGTATCTAAGAAGAAATATAAAAAGCTGATAGATACAGTGGAATCATATAACTACTAAATAAATCCCCAAAAGGCAACTAAAGGAAAGGAATCTATGGCTCGACAGGCCCTAGGCCCAGTGAAGAATTGAATACTATTACACTGCTGGAAGGTGTTATGTAGGCTTTTGGAGGAGAAAACTGCTCATCAATAATGCCTAGCTGTGTACTCTGTGAGTTCTAATAATGACTGCCCTATAGACATGCCATGCCCACTGGTGCAACAGCGGCATGAATATCATGGTGGTAACCTAGCACTTTCTTATTAGATTTAATAATAAGATTTAAGTCCTGCTCCACAAGATGGAGTACTATGCCTGGCACCATTATTGTGCCAAGAACCAATGGATAGACACATCATAGGACCTACAGGAGAGCCTACTACTATTATGCTGCTCAAAGGACACAGTATGAAGCTGACTCCTAATGACTTGCCATTATACTCCTAGATGAATGCATCTTTCTACCCTCATCTGAGAAGCTTCTATTTGCAGAAAATAGTGATTAACACAGAGATCTACAATTGGTCACAGTATAGAGATTAAGAAACTTAATGCTTAGCCCTGAAAATAATCTATATATTACACCCCACTCTTGACACTCGAGGATTCTTGTGGAAAGTGGTGTAAAAGGAGTGTAAGTAAGAGCTAGAGGAAGCAGGTGACAAGAAGGAAATATTATCTTCAGAATACACCAGGGCGTCTGCACATATGAATTCACAGTGGTGGCGCCAGCATGCACAAAGCCTTTGCAAGCCCGAGTCAGTCAAAATGTAGCATGAAGAGTGGAGTCAGGCACACAATCCTATTCCTGGCCCTACAGCTACTGGTAGGTTTTAGCTGCTGGGAGGGGAAGAGGCAAGTTTTTTTTTCTAAGAGTTTAGCCTCTGATAAGTTGACTATGCTCCAGTGGAAGAGTGATGAACATCTGAGAACATTTGCACAACACAAATTGGTCTTGAAGAGTTTAATTTTAAAAAAGGACACAAAGTTAGGTGGGTAGGGAAGAGGGGTGGGTCTGGGGAGTGTTGAGCGAGGGGAGAGAATATTATTAAAACACATACAGGTATCAGGTTTCAGTGTATGCCTGGTTCCACCAGGGCTCTCTACTTGAGTTCATTTGTCTTTATATCTCTCTGTGCTAATATCATGTTATTTAATTCCCAATAATTAAAATTTATGCTATCTCAAACAAACAAACAAAAAAACACATACAAAACTCTCAAAGAACTAATAAAAAAATTCTAGAGCAAAGCAAAACCCTAACCAAGAAATTAAAAAGTGAGGCTGCTATGTTGCTGTTAAACAAAGAATAAGACTATTGTCAATAATCAAGAGAATTGTTATATAATAACAAGGACAATTTATTGATAAGTCAAAACAATCATAAATACGTATTTACTTAAGGGCACACAATCAAAATATACCAAACCAAAAAAAAAAAATAAGAGTTAGAGAGAATAGATCAATCCCAATTATACATCAATACATTATCATCCTGCCTCAGTAATAAACGAGGTAGGTTAGAGAGCAGCTGGGGGCATGGACGACCTGAAGAGCATGCAGGTGAACCTAACCTAATCGAACTTTGCAGAACTTCCAACAGTAGCAAAAATATGTATTATTTATATGCATGCATGAAATATTTACCAAAAAGAGCATATTCTGGGTCATAAACAAGAGCATGTAAGATAATTCAATGCATATGAATTTTGTGCACTACATAAAAAACATATAGTCTAACAATGGAAATTAACTAGAAAGCAATAGCTAAAGGAAATCTTGAGATTCTCTACATATTTGGAGATTGGATAAACAATAACTTGCAAAAAATAGATAGATGGAGGAAAAATGGAGAAACAGGTAAAGTAAAAATTAAGAAAAAGAGGAGAGGTGGGAGGGGAGAGAGGAGGTAGAGGGGGAAGATGAGGGAAAGAACAATGACGACCTGCAGTGTTTCTTATTTGACTGTGGGTAACGTTTTGGCCTCAGAAATCTAAATATAACAGAATTAGAGCCTATGGAAGACAAACAGAAGTGAGTCTTCAGATTACAATTCTAGCCTAAACACTGTTGAATTGTGCAACCTTGGCACCTAAGAACCTTTATTTCTCATGGTTTAACACAGTGTCAGAAAGTAAAAGATTCTCCATGCTTAGTTCTGTTCAGTTCACCTCTGACCTAGACAGCTTGGTGGACAGGCCCTTGAGTGCAAACTCCCTCACTCTGCCAGGTCTCACCTCAAGCACTGGCACCTGAGCTTTGCTTTCCTAAAGGGAGGTCTACAGCAATGCAGGAACCTTCTTAGCCATACCTAAGAGCAGCGAGGCAGCCAGAAGGTTAGTGTCCTGCCTGAGGCGACCACATTAAACAGGAGACCAAATGGTAAGCACAGCAGCCTCCCCATCTTGCTGCTTCTCAGAAATCTGAGCAAACCAAGCCTTGCTTCTCATAATACATTCTCAATTTCATTCTCTTATCTTGCATGTTCCTCTTGACTGCCTTCAAGGTTTACCTCCCAGAAAACCCCCTGTACCCCAAGTCTCTTGTCTTGGGCTCAAACTAGACTCGAGATCTCAGAACTTCCTGCCAGGACATAAATAGCCATTATTCTTGCCCCTGATCCTTCATCAGAGAATAGTCATGCACACCAGATTGAACTATCAAGTTGGTCATTCGGGGCAGTTGAAGTCAGGGCCTTCTGCACAATAAGTAAGCAGCCTACTTCTGAGCTACCCCAGTCTTTGATTTGGTCATTCTTAAAAGGGAAACAAGCCATTAACTGCAGGGAGATGAAGAGACCCAGTGAAGACTGTCGTCCCGGGGACTGGTTATTGCTTTTGCATTTTTTCCACTGACTTTAACGCTAAAGAGCCAAGAGCATGTGGTCAGCCAGCCAACAGTCCTCAAGTTATCTAATTCCCAGGCCTCCTTCAGACACATAAAATATACATAAGCAGAGAGTACCTAAAAATGGAAATTGAATCATGACAAATTTAAGACATATTTTGGACCTGGACTGTCCCTGACAGTCCTTCACATGATTTTTAGGGGTGAGAGCTGGGACCACGTGCCCTGACTTAATGACCCCATGACTAAAAGCAGGCAAGGAGCGCAACAAGTCCAGCCTTGGAGCAGTTCCCCAAGCACTCAGCCCGCCAAGGCTTCCTCCCCTCCCCACTCATCCTGCCCTCTGCAGTGAGTCACCCCTCCCAGCTGGGCCACCAATCCATCAAAGGAAAAGAGACATCCTCTCCCCTTTAGGAACAAAACATCTTCAAAGCACTGACTTCAGAGCTGTTCAGAACCTTTCCAAGGAAACCATCTACAGGACAACTTGCAACTTTCCAATTCCTTCACCTCTTATTGAGTCTCCTGTAGGTATAGGCAACACCAGGTAGGACACAGGGGTGAGGGAAATCCAGCCCTAGCCTCAGTGAGTTCACAGTCAAATGGGTGAATTATTATGAACATGACAGGAAGTTAGCACTCTTGGACTTTCACAAAGGGCTTTCTGATAGCATCTTTTCAGGTCCTGTTACTCCAGAGGGCAGATGAGAGATCAGAGCTACTGGTGTGCCCGGGGACCAGTTCCAAGTGGAAAACTAAGCTAATGAGACAGTGAGGAGCATAAAGAATAATGGAAATTCAACAAAGGTCTTAACTATGGGTTTGTTTGATGATTGGGGTTTTATTTTGTTTGCAAAGGTAGTTGCCTCCATTGACCTCCAGCTGAAATATGGTTGGTTGGTTTGTTTTCCCATGAGAACTCATTGGTGTTTAATTCTTTAATGTAACCGGATAGGGAGATGGGCTGTATTAAGTGGTGTTTGAGTCAGGAGGGTAAACAGTGACAGATGCCTGCCTTGCAAGCATTGAGTCTTTAGCCACTGTGCGAATTCAGCCCCCTTGTTTTCTTCCCAAGCAGTCTGCTCGCCCTCTGTCACAAAACACACACTAGAGGGCAACCAGATACAGTTGACCAAACTTAGCCTTTCGTCAAACTTGAACTGGGACCCAAATAAGCTTTCTTTAATCAATTACTCAGTCTCTGATATTCTATCATAGCAAACAGACTGTGGTCCAGCGCCATCTGCAACTAAATAACTACCTCCTACTATAAGGTCAGGTTAAGACTACCACTGTGTCTTCACCTAGGCTGGCCTAGGGTGACTCAGGGAGCCACTTGCTTAGCATACATTTGTTTGCAATAGATGTGTAACCCACACCTCACCAGTGCCAGGTTCAATGTTGCCCTTATAAGCCCTGGGACACTTTGATTTTTCTTTGTAATATCTGAAGGTAAGTCTCAGAAATATCTTCTGATTAAAAATGGAGTGACATGTTGACCCTCACCCTTCTCTGCCCTTGGGATTATCCCATGATAGCCCCAAACATTTAAATATATTTACCTAGACCTTTCTAAGTCTTAAAAGATTTCTCAAGTGCAAATCCTTATGTATCTGCACACTGCCATCCTGGAGCAGATGAAAGGTGTGTACACAGGCTTCAATATTCCTCTTACCAGGAGATGAGGTCTGAGCCTCGTCCCTTAAGGGTGGGCTAGCCCTAATGACTGGTTTATTCAAGAGTTTGTCCCAAATGAGATCCTGAAACTTCTTAGACATGGGCATAAGAATTCACCCAGCTTCTGGGTGACTCCCTTCTTGGGGTATGCCCACTCAGAATCGAGCCACTCTGTAGTAACAGACCCAAGCCCCATGGAGAAGCCACATAGAAGTCTTTGGTGCAAATCTCAGCCAGCTTCCTACATTACCCAGCAGCCTTATAAATAAGGCACATTAGACATTCAGCCTAGCCACCATCTGGCTATACCTGTACAAGAGGCCCTGAGGGAAGCTTGCCCACACATCAAAGCATAGGAACAATCATATATTACTGTTACAAGCAATCATGTTTGGTGTATAATTTTTAATCTAGTAATAATAAGAGCACATGCTTAAGAGAAACTGGTGAGAACCTAGCCCTGTGTTCTCAGTAAGGAGCTGACTCTTCTAACCCACCAGTCTTTACTTCATGGCTTCTCACTTCCCCAGAGGGGTCTGCAGGATTCTAGAAAGATGCCTACAGAATGCATTTATTGAAACCATTGGTGGCAGAGGCTGAGAAGACCTTCAAAGCCCAAGAGATGCACTGTACAGACCATTATACAAAAACAAAACAAATGAACAAGCAAAAAGCCACGAAGCTCAAAGAGTAAAGGGGAAAGCCAGCACATGCCTTGACTCTCAGCCCCTGCTCTAGCTGTGACTCTACTAGCCATCCATGCTCAGCAGCAGAGCAAAGTCTTCAGCAGACATGAAGCCCTTCTCTGGCAAAGCTGCTCTGAGAATCTCAGCAGCACAGCTTAGAAGTCGATCTGATCTCCGCAAGCTTATTATACTGCCTGGGAGGGCAGCTTTCCAGATGGCCCCCTTTGAATTATTCAGTATACCTGTTGTGAGGCCATACAGCTCTGTGCCAGGAAATGAGTATGACATCCACATAAGTGACATAAGCATGAATAAAATAGTGCGTCACCCTGGGCCAGGTTACAGAAACAACCCGATTCAGTGTGATGAGTCCAGTATGCTGAGAGCATCATCTGTGAAGCCTAGGGGACACAGATGGGCTGCTCTGGGAACAATGAAGCTCAGTGGGACCATCTGAACTGTCTTTAAAGAATAAGCAGAAATCAACAAGACAAGAAGTGGGCATCGGATGAGAGTCCAGTTAGAGGGAAAGAGCAGATAAAGTGGACTTTGCACTTTTAAGTGCTCTGGACGTCAAATGAGTCCGAGGCACGGTAGAATGAGTTGGGAGTGAGAGAAGTAGGCTGACAAGGCAGGGCTTATGCTCAGGATAAATATTCGGAGCTGTGTTCTGCAGGATGAATCAGATGCCATAGAGCAATAGATTTCACAATGCGTATTTCACGACAGGGAATTTGGCAGTGGGAAGATTCAATCAGAATGTGTATTAGTCATATGGAACTGAATATCGCTCCAAAAATCACACTGGCATAGATTAGTAAGAATGTATTTCTCATTTCTACACTTGCATTTTGACTAATTGTAGCTGACTTGGGCTAGGATTAGCTAGAGGAAATGGTCTAAGGCTAGGAATAAGATTAAAATCATGAGAGAAGAAACTAGAAATGTTCCATACAGTATGGCAGTCCCTAGCTGTTTGTGACTAAGATTAAAAATTTAGTTTTCCTATGTTGCATTAGCAACATTTTGAGGACTCCAAAGCTATATGTGACTCTCGGTTACCATGTTGTACAGCACAGAATCACAAAAACGTTCTGTTGGACAGTGCTGGCTTAGTAACCAATCCATGAGCAGCATCTAATTTTAAAGTTCTACAAATCTATATTAATTGCCAATTTTCTAAACTGAATGGCCACAAACTTAGTGGCTTAGAAGAACACACATTTACTTCCTTCTGATTCTTAGAGTTACAAGACTAAAATTAACATGGTGACAGAGCCACATTCACAGGTTTCTCTCGGGAAGTTTCAGGGCAGACTCAATTCTCCTGCCTTCTCAGCTGCTGGAGGCAGTCTATAGTCACACCAGGGGCTGAGTCTGGCTCTTTCTACAAAAGATCTTACAATTATGCTGGATTCGTTCATATAATCCAGGATAATACTCCTATCTCAAGATCCTTAACTTATTCACATACACAATAATCTACTTATAGGTTCCAGAGATAAAGATGTGAGCATCTTTAGGAGGCAGGGCTGTTATTCGGCACACCACACTGCTTGATGAATGCACAGCTCTGTTATAAACAAAGTCCATAGAATCTTAGAACACACATAAATGTTGAGATGTGATGCAAATTTCAAAACTCAGATGTCAGGAGGAGACAGCATGAAATGTATAACATGATGAAAAGTATCTAACTGTATTAGAAACCTATGAAATGCCCACAGTAAAGCAATTGGGAAGAAAGGGTGCTCTTCTATGTGTCTTAGAAAACACACAGGGAAGCAGGAGCCTTAGAAAAATGGCTGCTTCAAAGAAGGAAATATGCAAATGAACTGGTAGTTCCATATGCCACCAAAAAGTAAGGTGCTCTCAATAGATATATAATAAACAACAATTCACAGTGATAGTGAAATATCAACAAGACACAAGAGTCAACTAAAGTACCCAGTGGCCAAAGCTGAAACAATTTGAGTCACCATGGAAACCAGTATTGAATTAAAGATAAACATAAAAAATAAACATCTACAAGTCCACAGCAATATAAATAAATGTCTGAATAATTAAAGTAATGGGGAAGAGACAAATATCTGTGTTAAAAAAATAAAATCAAATAGTTTATGTAGATATTCCAACTTCAAGGAAATGAAGCCTACCTGCCCACTTGCTGAGTTGGATCATTCATGGTGGCTTCCTTCCATAGGAGTGGAAAACGGAAAAAAAGACTAACAGGATGAAGAAGCTCAACAAATAATCCCTTGGGCAGGTGATAATGGTTCACATCAACAATGAGAGGTAAATTTGAGAGTATGTACCCTTGATATAAAGTGAAGTCAACATCTATTGTATTACCTGTGTTGTGTTCCTCCTGAGAACACACCACTTCCTGAGGACAAGAAACCAGACAATAACAATAAAAGAAGAATTCCATTAAAATTCTAATCAATACTCCTCAGAACTGTCAAGAGTATCAAAAGCAAGGGCAGCCCAAGAAACTGTCATAGGAAAGAGAAAATAAGAAGAAGTGGATGCTGAGTGTATTGCTGTGTCCTGTGTGAGATCCTTGAACAGGAAAAAAAAAGATTTTTGGTGAAAACTTCAATAAGGTATAGACTTTATAAATAGTGTGTAAGTATTGACCTGTCATTGTGGCAAGTAGCCACACTGATATTAAATATTAATACGAGGGAAATTGGGTTTAGGACACAATCATATCTTCATACTTCTCATTCAAATTTAAGTAATTATAAAATAAAAAGATTATTTCAAAAATAAGGGGGCATTAAGGAATTGATTTCAGAGGAAACACTGTTAAGAGTCTGATGTGGGAGCCCCCTCTGTATGTTGTGAATATGTTTTATTATCATTGGTTAATAAAGAAACTGCTTTAGCCTATGACAGAACAGAATATAGCCAGGCTGGAAGAGATATAGAGAGAGAATAGGCAGAGTTGGGGAGACACCATGTAGCTGTCAAAGGAGAAGGACACACTGGAACCTTACTGGTAAGCCATAGCCTTGTGGCAATACACAGATTAATAGAAATGGGTTAATTTAAGATGTAAGAGTTACTTAGCTAATAGGCCAAACAATGATGTAATTAATATAGTTTTATGTGATTATTCAGGTCTGGGTGGCTGGGAAACAAATGAGCAGTCTTGATTTACAAGATTTCCAAGGAAAACATTACTATTGGATTGCTTGGGTATAAAACCTTAATAAACCAGTGTGGTCAGGGAGGCTGAAATGGTTATGGCCAAGAACAGAGTCCACTCAAACAGCCAGCAGATTACAAAGCTCTGTGTTTGCCAATTCCTCACTTTGGTAAAACTGTATTACCACAGCTCTGCCGAGAATCAGTATGAAGTCTATAGAACTCACCTTGGCTACTAGGATCCTAATTCAGAAGATGGCTTAGTCTATTGTCTTTTGCTATAAGAGGGCACCAGAGACCAAGTAATATAAACAATGGGAGTGTATTTTGCCCATGGTTCTGAAGCTAGGTTGTTCAACAACATGGTGCTCGTGACCAGCAAGGGTGTTCATTCTGCATCATAACTTAGCAGGAGGTCAAGCAAGCACTTTCAAGAGAGATGGAGCAAGAAAAGTATGCTCTTAAAGGAAACACATTTTCATAGCACCTAACCCACTCCACAATAACAGCATTAATCCACTCATGAAGATAGAGTACTCATGACCTCATCCCCTCTTTGTTGTAGGGAGAGGGCCCCTTTGTTTGTCCCAGTGCCTGGCTAGCCTATACCCAAAATAATCACACAGAAACTGTATTCATTAAAACACTGCTAGGTCCATTAGCTCTAGTTTCTTATTGGCTTAAGGTGTAAATTCTTACACCTTAATTTAACCCATTTCTATTAATCTGTGTATAGCCACATGGCTGTGGCTTACCAGCAAGGTTCTTACCAGCATCCACCTCAGGCAGAAGATCCATGGAATCTGCCACTCTGCCCTTCTTCCCAGCATTCAGTTCTGTCTTCTCTGCCTACCTAAGTTCGGCCCTATCAGGTCCAAAGCAGTTTCTTTATTCATTAACCAATGAAAGCAATACATGAACAGAAGAACCTCCAACACCATTTCCCCTTTTCTGTTTAAACAAAAAGGAAGGCTTTAACTTTAACATAGTAAAATTACATATAACAAAACAGGTATCAAATAAGAATTATAGTTATAATACTTATATTTACTTTATCTTTTATCATAACTAAGGAGAACTATAACTATAAATTATTCAACTCCATCAAAGACTCCAGAAGGATATAATAATACCTAAGTAAACAGAAAGTGCATTGTAAGCAACTTCTAAAACTCTAGAAATGACAGAGACATCTTGCTACCTGGACAGTTACCCAAAGTTCTTCTACATTGTTGGGGCACCCATCTTTGGCCTTCAGGCCCATAGTATCCAGCAGACTTTTCCATGAAGCAGGAAATTTCAAAGATAGTTCTGCCTATATTGGCAGTTTTTAGTTATTTTCCTCTGTGTCCTGCAGAATTTTTCACAGACTCTTTTATGAAGCAGGAACTCCAAAGGACCATCTCACCTTTAGGCAAGTTTAGCAGTCATCTCTCTGTGGGTACTGCATGTCTACTGAAGCAGTCCAGGCAAGAGCATTTTCTTGCCCAACTGGCTAGCAAACTCCGTAAGGAGCCCCTTCAATGCCCATCTTCCTCAGGAAGTAGCTTGGTGCTGCCAGGAGCAGATGTGTCTCATTGTCATGAAAAGTCCTAAGTTATTAAAACATTTTAAATGCCATATTCTGTAGTCCTTGAAAGATGTGAAGAATGCCTATCCATCTGAAATATATCTATGCACATCTAGAAAAATCTAATTAACATGACTACAAACTTGACTATTATAGATGATTATTAACCTACATTTCTTAATTATACATTACATTTTTAAATGAACTACACAATCACAATACCTTAATCAAGATCAGAAAAACATATATATAACAAAATTGATCTTAAATTTGTATCAATAAATCAAGATTTATACCAAAGCAAATTACTCATCTTTATATTATATCCCCTTTAAATGTAAAAGAACATTTATAAACAATATTTGGGAATATGGGTGATGTTTTTTTCTCTCCAAACTGCTTCCTGCTGTATGGGGGGTGCTGTTAATCTAATCTTTCATGGTGCATCCTGTGTGCTAGGTTCATCTCAGTCAGCAGTTGAATGAAGTAATTTTTCAAGGGTGTTCACGGCAACCTTTCAGAAGGCCTTGGTCCATGAAACCATATTGGTGTAGAAACAATCCATAAGTTCTCAGAAGAACCTCTTTTCCAAAGCACCATATCCGTAGATCCAAATTCTGAAGTCAAGATACCTTTATAATATACATGCTGGTTTAACTTAACAGCCCATATAATGAAATATCTTTATGAACTTAGCTCCTTCACAGTCAAAAAATTCAAAAATAACACAATAACATACATAATCCAGACTCTCTATGAATTTTCCATTTTTACATGGCTTATTTTTATTTTATTACTTTGCTCTGTCTCTTTAAAGACTTTACCCTTTTTTAAAGCATTAACTTTATTTTATGACTCTATACTCTTTTTTTCTCTCTCCCAAGCCTACGTACATTTATCCAACACTGTGACCCATTTAGAGGTCGTTTATGTCTGAGTCTGTCCTATTGTGAATCTGTAATTCTTTACTGTCCAGGAGCACTTCTTAAAATGCTAAGCGCTTCTTAAAAATTTAAGTTGTGCCATTAGTAAGGGTAATACAGTAATGCCTTTTTGCCCGCCCAGTCTAAAGCTTAAGATGCACTGTTATTATGGTGAAAATGGTAGTTCCTACCTACACTCCACACAGTCCAGCATGGCCAAGCTGCTTGCGTCTCTGAGCCACGCACACTGACCAACTTCCAGGTACACAGCTGGTCCAAGTTGCCATCAAGCAAGCCTCATACAGCACGATGCTCACAACCCCCATCCAAGTGCTTGGTCTTCCGAAAGAGCCAGAGGTCACACTGGCAGCATAGCCCAGAAAGCTAGCATTTCAAAACCTCCACAGGTTTTTTACTGCTACGGCTGAATCAGGAAAATCTCTCTAGGAACTGCAGCCAGCAAACAGCAAGAAGTTGTGTTAAACTCTATTTTTTTCTAGAATTCCTTTTTAAGCCCTCTTAGGTTTTACATGAAGTTAGTTGGCCATGTTGGGCCACCAATTGTTGCAGGAAGAGGGCCCCTTTGTTTGTCCCGGTGTCTGGCTAGCATACACCCAAAATAATCACACAGAAACTGTATTCATTAAAACACTGCTAGGCCCATTAGCTCTAGTTTCTTATTGGCCAATTCTTACATATTAATTTAAACCATTTCTATTAATCTGTGTATAGCCACATGACTGTGGCTTACCAGCAAGATTCTAACCAACGTCCATCTCAGGCAGAAGATCCATGGCATCTCTCTCCCTCTTTCTCTGTTCTTCTTCCCAGCATTCAGTTCTATCTTCTCTGCCTACCTAAGTTCTGCCCTATCAAGCCCAACAGTTTCTTTAGTCATTAACCAATGAAAGCACCACATGAACAGAAGAACCTCCTATACTACCTCTTAAAGGTCCTACCTGTTAGTACAGCATTAGATTTTCTAATTTATTATTGTTTATGTATATGGGTATTTTGTATACATGTTTGTCTGCATGTATGTAGATGACTGGTACCCATGAAGACCAGAAAAGGGCATCAGATCCCTTGGAACTAGAGTTACAGATGGTTGTGAGCTGTGCTGTAGGTACTGGAAATTGAACCAGGTCCTCTGGAAAGGTGGCCAGTGTTCCTAACTGCTGAGCCATCTTTCCAACCCCAATATAACAGTAGATCTTCATATGAACTCTGGAGAGATACAAACTATCAAATACCAGACTGAAGAGAAAGTCAGAAGACTAGGTCAAGTCATTTAAAAGTCTGTGATTTTTTTCTTTAACTTAGTAGCTTGCCCTCAGCAGATACTGTCTGAAGACGATCATGAATTGAATTTAGAAAAAAAAAAGTTTAGAGTAAATAAGCTGAGATCCCATCCAATTCCAAAACCTTCACTGTGATTTTGGCTTGTGCCATTTTTCTCAAATAATATTCCTCTTCTCTAATAAAACAGGTCTAGGCTACTTCTGAAAAATACTAGAAGAGCCCAGAAAATTGAGTTTGGTCGAATTCCTTTGGCTTTTCTGCTCAGCTCCCCAGCAGAAATCCAGGTCAGTCAATCAGAATGCAATTTGTCGAAAGCCTGCATTTTGCACATGAACATCAGCCAACACAGTGAGAGAGAAAAGAAATACGAGGCCCAATGGTGGAACTTTGCTTTTACAGAATGGAACAGCCAGACACTTGGCTAAGATGGAGCATTTAGAAGTAAACACATGAAATTGAGCAGCTTCCTGGTTTCTGTCAACCTAAGATTAGGAGGCAGAAGTTAAATACAAGCATTTTCCCCTTCCATGGAGGAAATGTGGTGTCGAGAAAGCTGGCTGTAAAACCTTCACTGTGTGCTGTGGTTTGTGAAAATGGCCCTGCACCTATAGCAGGGTCTTCTGCATATGTCATATTGTGCTAATAATCTCCAGCTCAAGGAATCCGAAAGTCCCCATCCCCATCCTACACTAATGAATGGAAGAAACTGGTTATATTACAGGAAGAAGGGGAGAAGAATGTTAGAATGGTGGTTGGCTCAGGCTTGGCTTTTGGTTTGTATTTTGGTTGGGTGATGGGCTACTTTGTCATTTAAGATGAACTTTGTCTTTGTTTAACTGTGTTTTGCTTTTAGATTTAAGTTTTTTTGTTTAAGATTTTTGTGTTTTTTGTGGGGGGTTGAGACAGGGTTTCTCTGTGGCTTTGGAGCCTGTCCTGGAACTAGCTCTATAGACCAGGCTGGTCTCGAACTCACAGAGATCTGCCTACCTCTGCCTCCCGAGTACTAGGATTAAAGGCATGCACCACTACCGCCCGGCCAGGTTTAAGTGATTTTTCTAACCAAATTGCTAATCCCTTGAAGGATGGCCCCAGGGATATTAAGTACCCTGTGCCCTGACTCTTAATAAGCAAGAAGTCATAGAGGTCTATAAGCTTTGTCAGCAATGGCAGAGTCCAGTTTGATGATTTACACAACCCAAAGACTTTGCCTGACTTGGGACAGGGAATGCTCCAGGGGTCTATATGACAAACAGCAATGGACATTCTTTCAACAGTAGGCTTCTATTCAAGCCAGAGCCAACAGACTTGGCAGCCAAGGCAGTCCTTTGCTGGTCTCCATTCTGGAATAGGCATGTTCAGACTGACCCAGATGCACCTGTCCTAGGCAGTGCACATCTGGTGTGTTATACAGGGACCCAATGAGCACAGAAGTTGAGGGAGGGGCCAGAACCATCTCAGTGTGATGTGCCATGGAAAATGACAACCTTAGACCTTTGTCTTTAAAAGGGGAAGAAGGAAAAGCGATGTGCATCTATCTGTGTCTAAATAGATGGAACATCATTGCCTGTGTTCATAAAGGAAGGAAGCAAACAGCAGACAAAATATGGTCATGTTCTTGTCATTTTTCTTCTGTCACTTCAAAGGACAGGCTTGAACTTCCCACCTACGTTTTGGTATCCAGACTGTCAAGAGAAATGTATCTATATTTGTGAAATCTTTCTGTTTAGGCTCAAAGACTGCTGAAGATACAGGCAATACCATGGAACAGTCAAAACAGCCTTTGATTGCCAGGACTGGAAGGAAGACATCATTTATATTTTAGTGTAAATGTCTGCGACAGATGCTCCCTGTCATAAATTCTGGAGTAACGCGGCAATTATGCATCACAACAGGGTACAAGGTCCTCCAGAACATTCCATGATGTAACTTCCCCTAAAGTCAGGCTCTTCTTAGTGCACAAACCAGTTGTAGAGCTTGAAGTGTGCTGCAGCTGTGCACTTGACTCAGAATCTAGTTAGCTTTCACTCATTAATTATTACTGGAATGCTGTCAGAGTAAAGGCTTCACCAATAGGGATTGGAAGTACAGGTTTCGCTGATATGGTTTCATGAGCTGGGAACTCCAGGTCTGCTCAAGTCAATTCTCTCCTTTTGTCTTCTTGTTATCCAAGAAACATCTAATATTATCTTACTAATGATGCTCTTTATTTCCAGAGATAAAGGATGCCTGAGATGAGTCATGACAAATAGTTCATATAACACGCATTTATATTGCTAAGTAATATTTAAATGGATATGAAGTCATGTGTTCTATGCTGTCCCAATGGGTAGAAAAACAAGGACACAAGGACCTGCCTTCTGGAAACTTCAACTTCTATTAGCATCAGATAGGTAACTAGATAACTAGACAGCATTTCTCACATAAGAACTATCTCCTTGAGAATGCCTACTTTCTAATAATCAACAATGGCTTTAAGTATGATCCCTTCCCACTTGTGCTTCTCCCCCTGGGTACCATTGTTATCTGCTAATTATATAAAATGCTCCACAGAGGGCCTCATTCTCCAAAGAGAAGAAAAAGGGACAATAGAGAAACTTCTACAACAATTTGGTTCACTACTTTAGAGGATGAAGCAGTTGTTGATATTTCTAATGATGGTCATGAGCCATCAAAGAACGATGCTGCCTTGAGTGCGATAATGAGGTTGGCCCTCACTGTCTGGCGAAGGCGGGCCTACGGAGTAGAATCGCTCCTGTTTTCTACCTCTGGAAAGCAAAATCTCCTTCAGTCTGTTCACTTTGTCAAACATTTATTCTTCAACTCAGGATAGCCCCACCCCTTATTCTAGGCATTTGTAACAAGACAAAGAGGAAAGAAGAGGTGCAGTGAGGGCTTGCAGCTGCTCTTGGGTTTGAGTTACCCCTCAGGGATCCATCCCTGAATCGGGGAAGGAGGCCTAATTTGACAGATTACAATCCAAGGGATTAGTTTTTCAGGTCCTTTATATTCTTATTGGATGCCAATGGCTGTGATATAACATGATCATCCCCTATATGACAGCTTCAACTTCTGGTGTTCCAACTGGGGAAATGGAGCACCAGGAGAAAGTTTCTGATGACACCCAGAAGTTTCAGAAAGCACATGGCACCTCCCAATGCACACTACTCCCATGACAACTAAAATTACCCTGGGTGTAAACATGAGTCAGGCCTGTGGATCATATATACTATAAACGTACCATTCCTCCATATTTTCCTACAGTGCACCCTAAAATTCCCATTTCTTGTAAATTAGTGGTTAGACTGTGGTCAGCCACTTAAACACTCTGTGAGTTAACTAGCATACCCCAGTATAGTTTCCAAAATATTTCATATCAAAGTATTGTGTGCATGGAAGAGCTCAGGCTAAGAAAATACTTGCTAAGTCCCAAAGTGTTCAATGGCCTGCCGCCATTGCTTGCAAATGAGGAGGTTGGAAAAGGGAAATATTAGCTGCAGATCCTGTTACCCTTAGTGGTGGGGCTTAAGAATGCTCTGCTGTTAGAGGCAAGCCATCGTTTGAAATGTTTTCTACACCAAATCTAAAATATATATAAAGTTAGCAAATATTTAAAGTGGGGTAGTTATTGGAAATGCTGTCTGCAGGAAGCATGGCTCATAGTGTCTGATGAAAACAACAAAAGCCAAACTGAAGCCCAGACGTGGTCCTCTGGGGACACTGGCATTAGAATTGCAGCTGTGAGCATGGGCAGGCACTAGCTGAAGCACTGGGGCAATGCTGTCCAGCATAGGTAGAGGTCTTCTGAGGTACAATCTTGCCATCGTTTGAGGGATAAGTACTTCCTTAAAAAGTCTTTATAATTTTATACATTCATTCATTCATTATTAAACTAAGCATTTTCAAAGAGAAATATGCATTTTTATATTAAATCCAACTACTTTTTTTTATTGAGACTTATCTCTACAGATTATTCAAAATAAATGAGAATGCAAATCCTCATTAGGTTATGGGGTGCCTTTGTTTTTGTCTCTGATGGTTTCAAGACTTCCCTCTGGAACTCCAGGCTCAAAAACAAAGCTAGTCAGTACAGGAGGAAGATATGCCTTCTGCCCGAAAGGGAACCTCCCACAAAAGGTATCCAGTTTTTAGAGACAGATGCTTTAGCAACACTGGATTAACAGGTAAATAAGGGCCAGGAATGGCTTATGTGAGGGCCTGGGGTCAGACCCCAGCACTGGGAAATAATAATAAGCAGGCAAACAGAACTGTAGAAAATTAATATTACATTGACTAATGCCCCGGTCTCTTTGTTGTGGTTAATTCTCAATCCATCCAGAGGGCGAGGGGTATTCTTTAAAGAGTTTAGGTTATAGTTTCAAAGAACAAAATATAAAAAATATTATCTGACAAGGCAAATAGTTGATTTTTTCAAAATTACATGGCGATGATCACGTATGTTTTGAAAGATCTGTATCGAATTCACCTGAATTTCTCCAGCCTCCTGCTGATAGACATTTTCACAGAACCTTTCCCACTGATAACAGGTCTTTCCTCCTCCGGTGATTCCTCCATCCCTCCAGCATCCTTCCCTCCAACTGACAATGAGGAACGCACTCCATTTCTCTACTGCTCCTGTTCTCTTCTGTGTCTGCTGAGGTTCCCAGGATGTTTGTAAAACATGGGAAAGCACACTTCTAAACCTGGTACTTAAGGTCATTCTGGATGTGTTTGCTACCTAATTAGGAATTAGTGGGGGACAGGAGATGTGTCTTTTTATATGATTTTTAGCCAAATCCACATGTTCTGATGCTGCATTCCTGACTGTAAATATTGCCCAAAGGTTCAGGTTGACAGGCTTTCCTGAGACTGTCCCTCAGCCATGCTCCTTGCCAGCTTTTAGCACATTATACACAGATGTGTCCAATGTTTCAATGGTATTGTTTTCTAAATGATGTTCTGTAACACATTTATTTGTTTGTTTGTCATTCTGGACTTTGTTGTGTTAGTTTTACAAAACCTTCCCTAAAACTTAACACCAAGAAAAAGACATTTTAAAATAAACTGGTACTAATTGGAAACAAAGAAAATTTTCAGCTTCAAGATTTACAAAGAAAATCTTTAAACTGCACTTCCCCAAGAAAATGGCTGCTGTCCTCTTCCAATGGGCATCAAGAAGACATTTACATCAGAAAATGTTTACAGTATTTATGGCCCATTTACACAGCAAGGAGCCCGTGTCCCCCAGAGAGGACAATTTGCTGGGTAGTCCTCAGAGTACATAGTAGAAGGAAAGGTACAGAGTAACAACCCTTTAGAAACAGCCTTCTGGTCTTTGGACTTCCATGTCCTGTAATGCTATGCTGTAACAATGAATATGGCGTTGTCAGTCCAGTCTGACATCATTGCTAACTTGTACTGACTCTGCGTGTGGGTCTACCCTTGGCTTACCCAGATGCAAACCAAGCCAGAGCACAGACCTTTCAGTAAGACCATTCTGACTTCTATGGCGTCCACATAAATGAATTTAGATGCCCTTGTAACTGGTTAATTACCATGAAGTCAGTCTAACCTCTGCTCAATAAAAAATTTTCTGTATCTGCTTCTAAAAAAATGTTTATGTCTCCTTGATGCTCTATTTTCACATTTCTACAGAGCCTTCTCTCCTGCATGTTTATGGTTTTGTGACATTAAAATTGCCTTAATATCAAAAGGTATATGTGATCTCAATTTTATAACGGGCTGTGAATCGTAACAAAGAGTTGTTAAAAGAAAAAATATAAATGACTAGTTAATACTTAAGAGTCAACATCCTTAGCCATCAAAGAAATGCAAAATAAAACCATTTCAGCCTAACTGAAATGGTAATCATAAAGAATATAAGTGTCAATAAATTTTGGTGTGGTTACAAGAACAGGGGAATCCTTAAACACTACCGGATAGAGTGAAAGCTAGTGTACTAGAAATAAGATCAGTGAGATGGCTCAGCACATTAGGGCAGTGCTGGCAAGCCTGAAAACGTGAACTTAAATCCACAGCCCACATGGTAAGGGGAATGAACCAATTCCCACAATTTTCCTCTAACCTCCACTTATGCTTGTACACACACAGAGATAAATAGATGTACAAAAATGTGTTAAAGCCTAGAAATAGAGATAGAAATGACCCATCTCTGTCACTCCTGGACATATGCATCCTACTACAGAGATACTTGCACATTCATGTTCATTGTTGTTCTAGTCCCAACAGCTGAAAATTGAATCAGCTTTGATGTCCTTCAACTGATGAGTGGATAACAGAAATATAGTATACATACACAATGGAATTTTATTTGCCTATAAAGAAAAATCAAGTTATAAGGTTTTGGATAAGTGGATAGAACAGAAAAAAATATACTGAGTGAGGTAACCCAGGCCCCAAAAGACAAATACTGCATATTCTTTCTCATATGCCAATCCTAGAAAATCTTTAGTTTTGTGTGCAGGCTTGAAGTGATGGAAGATAGCAGAGGATATACAAAATGAAGTAAGGGGAATACTTGGATGCAAAATGTTTAAGACAAAGGGATGGGAAGAGGGTTAGCCACAGTGAAGGTTATATAAAAGAGCAAAGATACAGAAGTCAGAGACTCTATATGACTTGGTAATGCTGTTCCTAAAAGTCACAAGTACTTGCACAAAAATCCCAGAACTGAATAAGATACCTCAAGGGAGACCTCAGAAGCCTCCAGAACAATATAGCCTCTTTCCTTTGGTTGCCTACCAGAACTAGGCAAGAGCCCATTGCTGAAGACACCAGACACCCTGGTTGCAAGATAGAGAGAAACCAAGGTAGGAATGAGCTGGAAACTTTCTTTGTGCTGGCTATCATTTATAGTGCCAGGGGTGCTGTGCAGACTACTGAGGAAGAAACAGCATCAATGGCTTTATCTAGGTGTGAACCACAGTAATTATAATCCTCACTTAAAACATGCCCATTTGTGCATCAGTGACTGTTACGGGAGTAACCAACTGCTCTCTAAATAAATTTGAGGGCTGCTGAACAATAGGCAATTTGTGTCTAGTATTATAAACCCAGGCAAAAACATATGACTGGGGAAGGTATAGACACCAGGAGAAATTTTCTAATATTATCTAGCAAAAATAACATAACATAAAATTGCCTTGCAAGTATGTGCTATATCCATAGGCAAATGCTATTCTCAACCTTAATCAGAGAAGCTTCTCTTTGCAATGAATGGCAATCAATACATAAACTCATGGCCATTCAAGGTACAAATAAGACATGCCACAAAAAGACATATATACCTCTTTCTCTAAGGCTCAGAGAACATGGTAAAAGAGAACTCTAAAATAATGATCTTATAAATCTATAGAATGCCATTTTCTGGGTATAACATAGCCATTGAACTCTCAGCAGCTAAGCCCATATAAGATTTAATTGCCAACAGTTAGTTAGGGATGAGGGGGCAGCTTATAGAGCCCTGCCCCTTACTGTTTAACTGGTAGCTACAGATAGATTCTGGAAGAGGAAGCAGTAATGTCTGTAGTAACATACACAATGGCGAGTCTACCATGCTTCAGTGAATAGTTCCCAAACCATGGACACATAGATGCCTCCAGTTAGATTCAGTGGGTCTTGAAACCAAACAAAGGAGACAGGAATATTGGAAACAAATTTCCCTGGAGGAAGGGTGATTGACAGAAGAGGGAAAGGGGTAGAGAAAGTGAAGCGTTAAAGTAACCATAATGTAATATATATTGTCAATAAACAATTTTAATTAACAATAAAAATATATAGTCTAGAAGAACAATCCCACTGTCATTGCTCCTATTCTGTATATTCTCAAAGAATATATACCACTTAACCATGGACCAAGCAACCTGCAGGGTGCAGTCCATGGAAAGTTATCTTGAGACTTATGACAAAATGCACACACCAAATCTAGTGAGGACAACTGGGTTTGCAGACCCCTGGAGGTGATCCAGTCACCTAGTTCCAACAGGGTGAAATATTATTAGGGTACTACATTCACTTTGATGTAAAAACAGTGGCGAGTGGGGTATTCCATATCCTTAATTCTTGATGGACCACTATCAATCTAAACTCATAGACCTGGGGTCAGAGGATGCTAGTCAGTCTCTACAGAGTGCCTTCTGAGTGACATTTCCACAAGTACCCATTTAGGTAAGAAGTCACCTTTCTAGTGCACAGCTTCTGGTTACTATCTGCATTTATGATTCTATAAGTATATATTGGTAGATTGACCAATGTTGATGAGATATTAGCAGACATAAGCAACAAAGGATCCCAGCATGTACCTCTTAAAGACAACACAGTGGTCTATTGATGTTATAGTTTATTGCAATCTCCTAGACAGTCTAAGGTGCCTTACCTGCACAATATCTCCCCAACACAGTCACTTCCATTCTCATGGGACTGTGATGTGAGGCTTCAGATTATTCTAGACATTCTTTCAACACATTTCCCTGTTCCCATTCTGATACTCCCAACCTCCCTACCCACCCAACTTTATATTCTCTCTGACTGTAAAAAAAAAAAGAGGAAAGACCAAGAACAACAAACAAAAAGAACCCCACCAAAACCAAAACAAAGAGGGGGAAAGGCCAATAAGATTTTAAAAATGTCAAAATAAAGCAAAACAAAAAGTCCACAAAAATACCACTGAGTTCATTTTGCTTTGACCAAATACTCCTGGATATGGAGTGCAGTAAATATATCAAAAGACAGTCCATTGGAAAAAAACTGATTTTCCTTATCCAGAAGGTTATCAGCCAGTATAGGTAGAACTGTTTTTGAAAATTCCTGCTTTGTGGAAAAGTCTGATGGATACTATGGGCCTATATGCTGAAGATGGATACACCAATGGTACAGAAGAACTTTGGGTGACTGTCCAGGTAGCAAGATGTCTCTTTCAATCCTAGAGTTCTGGAAGTAGCTTACGATGCACTTCCTGTTTACTTAGGTAATATTATATCCCTCTGGAGTCTTTGATGGAGTTGAAGAATAGATAGGAAGTAGATACAAATATTGTAACTGTAATTCTTGCTTGATAACTGTTTTGTTATATGTAATTTTACTATGTTAAAGTTATTTAAACAGAAAAGGGGAGGTGATGTGTGAGTCCCCTCTGTGTGCTGTGATTACCTTTAATGAATAAAGAATCTGCTTTGGACCTATAGCAGGGCAGAACTTATTTAGGTGGAAAAACTAAGCTGAATGCTGGCAAAAAGAAGGGCAGAGTCAGATAGAAGCCATGGAGCTGCCGGAGACAAACACTGGGAACTTTAGCCGGTAAGCCACTGTCATGCATCAATACAGAGATTAATAACAATAGGTTAAATTAATATGTAAGAGATTAGCCAATAAGAAGTTAGAGCTAATGGGCCAAGCAGTGATTTAATTAATACAGTTTCTGTGTGGTTATTTCGGGTCTAAACTAGCTGGGTGGCCAAAACCCAACAAGCGGCTCTCTCTCTCCTACAGTGTACTCCATGCATTTCTTAGCCTCAGAAGATGCCTAAGTCACAGATCTCCGGAGTCAGCACCATTAGACTACTCCTGCAGAAGCAGCCATTTTGAGGGGAGTCTGAGCCTCTCCTCTCTTCATCATGAGGAGTGCTTGTCCCTTCATCTAAGTGTACTTTGAAAAGAGATTGTCTTCTGGAAAAAAAAAGTCACTCTGCTAGTCATGTTGCAGGCTTCCATTTGACCAGACATCACAAGCTTGGTTCACTACAACTAATATAAAAACAATGGCCATTGCTAAGCTACCAGTGACTTAGCAAGTCATTGGGTCAGAACTGGGCATTGGAGTAATGGCAGACTATGAATTGAATTCCCAGAGTTCAAGGTGGTAAGGCCCACCATTCTGGCCAGGGTGCCTTTATATTTATGAGTTGTGGATGCTACATGCTTACACAACTGAAACCTTGAGTCATTAGTACCACAGAATGAACATGACTCCAAAGTGATATGGCATCTGCTCTGCTTTGACTGCTTCTACCTCCCTGGCTTTGAACATGTCTAT
Source organism: Ondatra zibethicus (assembly GCA_004026605.1). Lineage (NCBI taxonomy): Eukaryota > Metazoa > Chordata > Mammalia > Rodentia > Cricetidae > Ondatra > Ondatra zibethicus. The sequence continues at coordinate 36,421 of PVIU01005267.1, read as the reverse complement.
AGGTCCACTTATTGGAGGAGTTCCTGAGCTGCCTTTTCTGGGTGAAGATAAGATTGAAGACCCAGGAGTCTGCTTTGCTTCTTAAGAAACATAAAGCTGGGGTTTATGCTTCTCAGCAAAGGAGAACTGGCAATGGAAAAATGAGACACAATCATCACATCCAGTGAAGGGGTCATCACATCCAGCACAAGCAACTCTGCATCATCTGTGTGACAGCATCATCATCAAGGCCTTCAGAAGCATCATTGGGATTACCCTGCTTAAGGAAAGCAAATGCAATGCTTTGAAACCTGCTCCTGTTGGATAGATGAGACATTTGATGAACTATACAACACAGAAAGCCGCTTCCCTAAGAGGAATTTTAAACACCCCATGAATGCTGACCTTAGCAAAATCTTGAAGTGCCCAGAGATCCAAAGAACCTCCTATGGTGGTTTGAATAAGACTTGTCCCCAAAGACTCATGTGTTTGAATGCTTAATCATCAGGGAGTGGCACTATTTGGGAGAGATTAGGAGGTGTGACCTTGTTGGAATAAGGATGGCTTTGTTGGAGGAAGTGTATTATTCAAGATGGGCTTTGAGGTTTCAAAAGCTCAAGTCTGTAGCTCTCTCTTTTCCTGTTGCTTTTCAGATCTGATGTAGAACTCTCAACTCCTTCTCCAGCATCTTGTCTACCTGCATGCTCCCTGCCATTGTGATAATGGACTAAACCTCTAAAACTGTAAGCAATCCCCGGTTAAATGTTTTCCTTTGTAAGAATTGCCTTGGTCCCTGCAAGATGTGCTGGGGCAACAGCAAAGGTAGCTCAGGGCTTGTGAGAGTAGACAACCGATGACTGGTCTAACTTGAGGTCCAAGCCATGAGAGGAAGCCCATGCAAATACTACCTGGATGTTCAGGAACTGGAAGCTGGATGGTTCAGAGACCTAGGGTAGGACCAGACATGATTGACTAGGTGGTGGGGGGAGTAAGAAAAAGAAAAAAGAAAAAAAGTCAATAATTCCTAATGCTAGTTTGCTATGCTCATACCCTAGCCCATCACCATCAGAAAGGCTTCTTCTGGTATCTGATGGGAGCAGATACAGAGACCCACACCCAAACATTAGGCAGAGTTCAGGGAACCCTGCACAGAGGGCAAGGAAGGATTGTAGAAACCAGAGGAGTCAAGGACACCAGGAGAACACGGCCCACAGAATCAACTCAGCAAGCAGGACTCACAGAGGTTAAAGTGAAAGCTATGGAGCCTGCATGGGGATGCTCTGCCTTCATGCTGGTTGTTTAGCTTGGGGTGTTCTTGTGGGACTCCTAACAGTGGGAGTGGGAGTGTCTCTGACTCTTCTGTGTGCTCCTGGAACCCTTCCCCCTGCTGAGTTGCCTCGTCCAGACTTGTTATGAGGGTTTTGCCTAGTCTTATTGTATCTTGTCATACTGTGTTTGGTTGATATCCCTGGGAAGACTGTTCTCTAAAGGGAAACAGAGGGAGCAGTGGATCTGGAGAAGAAAGGTGGGTGGGAAGGAAGGAGGGGAGTGGAGGGAAGGGAGGCTATGATTAGTCACATTGGTCATAGTGTCTCTTCCTGGCAATAGAACCATGATTAAGACACCACCGAGCACCATACGAGTAGATTCATCTTCAAGTCCTGCAGAAGAATTCACAGAAGAACCTGGCAATCCTGTTAAAACCAAACCTACCTGCAATGCCCATGTTCTGGGGAGTTTCTTGACCTGGTCAGAAGTCAGAGAACCAGGCTGACCAAAGCATCAGGGCTGCAGCTGCCAGGGCAACCAAATCAGATGAGCAGGGGCTGCAGACAAGAAGACTGTAGGGAGTAAGAAAAGCAAGCAGAGGGGAGGCAGGGGTCTTAAGAAGCCTAAGAAGCCTTTGAGGGCAGGAAGCCTAGAGCTACTGAAACCCAAGAGCTAGAAGGAAAGAAGCCTTCTGCATAACCATTAGCATCTGTTTTGTCCCATAGAGGTCAAACAGAGACTGCTTATTTGAATAAAAGCCTATCAAAGACGAAGTGAGAAAACCCGATTACACATCATGATAACTAGCTGGAAGGCTTGTGAGAACACAGATTTCTGGGCTTCCTGGGTGCCCTGGAGAGATTTATATCAGCTCATAAACCAACTGTCAAAATTTGTAGGAATTTGCAAGCCTTTTATGAAATACAATCATAGTTTAATTATGAAATTCATGACCAAATAATTTGCCTTAAAATAAGCTATAGGGCTATGGAGATGGTTCCGTAGGCAGAGAACTTGCCTCTCAAGCCTGAATCTTAGATCCCCAGAACCCAAATAAAGGCCCAGTGGACACAGCTTCACCCTGCAATCCCAGCTCTAGATAGGCACAGACAAGAGATCCCTGGAGCAAACTGGCTAGTTAGACTAAATCTCTAGGTTCAACAAGAGACCCTGTCTCAGTGTATGAGGTGAAGAGGTATCAAGAAAGACCCCAGGCATCAACCTCAGGCCATCACATGCATATGCACTGATATGCACGTAAACATGCAGATATGCATGCACATCACACATGTATATGCAAAATAAAGGTTACAATAAAAGCATTTCCTAATTGTCTTAGTATGCACTTTCATTACTGTCATCTTGGGGCTATTCATTTCTGCTGGGCTTGCACTATAACCCCACGGTGCTACTGTCTAGGTCTTCTTCACATCTCTCTCATAGGGTGATGCTGTGGCTGAAATTTGCCAAGTTGGAAGTATTTACACCACAGAAATAGGCAAGTTCTACACATCTGGGCTTGTCACCTGTCTAGATTTAAGCAATGGTGAGATGAAAACATTGATAGTACAGAGTAAACCTGAAGTGTGCTTATTTGTAACTACCATAGTATAAAAAAAAAAAGAAATGTTTTTAGAAAAGAAGTTAAGGAAGCCATCTTTCACAATTTGGATGATCACTCACCACCACCAGCCCAGCCAGCTTTCGAGCCTTAAAAACTGACGTGGGTCAGCAAAGAAGATGCTTCCCATCCATAAGCCAGTGACATTCTGCCACTCGTCTTTCTTGGCCTTGCTTTCATGTTAATATAAGCACAAATATCAACTCACACTCATGCTGGAGGTAGACTCATTTATCAGTTCACCCACGAGTTGCTTCTGATGGAAGAGTTTTGCAATGAGCAATAAAAACAATCTGTGAAAACCAACCGACTACATGAAACTTGTAGTAGAGACTATTAAATTTTTTATTGTTGTTTCTAAATTGTGAACTATACATCCTAGATATCAGCAAAAATATACAAATGTCTACATTAACCTATGAATTTTCCAGAGATTCGGTTGCTGAACCCTCACCAGCACACCACTGTCTGCCTGCTCTCCCAGCTCCAGACTCTACGGGACAGAAGTAAGATTCTCAAAATCTCCAAGACCACTCTCTGAGAAGCCGTGCCTTAAAAGGAGTGGAAGCTTTTGTATTTGGTCTTCCTACTGATGGACAGACTTCCTCCCTACATTTCATCACCAGATACATTATTGGCTTCTATTCCAGAAGACATTACAGTTTAATTCAAGAAGTCAATATGTGACCAATAGACCATAAGTCTTGAGGCAAAATAGAGATGAATGAACTCCATCTAACAACAGTCAGTTCACAGCTGCAGTGTGAAGGCAGCTGAGAAGCTCATTCAGTCAACAGTCATTCCAAATTCTCCACTATTAGAACCAATACATAAAGACATTGCTAATGAGCATGCATCATGCCTGATAGACTAGCTAGAGTAACTCACAGCATCCTAAACGTAACTTCCTGCCTCATTCCCAGATGACCCTTTCCCTGCACACTTTATCTTACATCCTATAGATGCCTGCCCCATGAGTAAACTCCTCCCTCTTTCTTTGTAGACCTCAGGTTCACAGGAGAGGATTATCTATTGCACTGTGATTTGGAGAACAGGATTTCAGATGAACAGCTCAGTCAGGTAATGCTAAGATAGATGCTGGATGCTCTGGATCCCCATTCACAATGAAAATGAAAGTGACAGTCCCACTTTGTATAGTAATTTAAGAAGACGGTAAGTTGATAATATTTATGGTGTTTCGTGATATATAAATGCTAACAAGATCAATAACTCAGTTTTGTGATGGCCTATATATTTTAATAACTATAACTAGTATTATTTTTAATATGTCTATGTATTCTTTGATAACCTCATAAATGCATTATAGCCATATTCATACTCTACTGTCCCCTCCAAATCCTCCAAGATTCCCTCTACCAACCTCATTTCTTTTGTGTTTTGCTACACTGAGTACAATTAGTGCTGCCCATATATGGGTATGGGTATGGTGCCATCATCCAGTGGAGCATGATCAATTACCAGGGACCACACCCCTAAAGAGAATCAACTTTCTCCCACCGCAGGAGTCATAAAATGGACATAGTGCCTAAGCTAGGAGTGAATGGTTTACCAAATGTTTTCTTTATATTATTTTTATTTATTCCATTATTTTATTATTAATTTTTAATTAGCATAAAGATAATGAGTTTAATTATACATTTTCATAAATATATTATTGTACTTTGTCATATATGTCTCTTCATCCTCCTGTCTTCCTCTTGCCTCTTCCCTTGGGTCCCTTTCCTTTCCCCTATTAATTATTCTCTGCTTCCATGTCCTGTGTGTGGGATGGAGGGGTTATGTGTGTGCATGTGTGTATAGAGCTAAATCTGTATTCTGCATATGAGAGAAAATATATTTCAAATATATTATATTGTTCCTTCTTTTCACCCATTACCCCATCTTATTCACCCTTCCTCACTCACACATTTCTCCCTCTACCTTCATTTCCCATGTTCATAAGTGTTTTATACCTAGACTCCACATGTGAGAGAAAACAATTACTTTCTTTTTTGTTGTCTTTTCTTTCTTTTTTTATGAGACAAGGTTTCTCTGTGTAACAGCCCTAGCTGTCCTGGAACTAGCTCTTGTAGACCAGGCTGGCCTCGAACTCACAAAGATCTGCCTGCACCCGCCTTCCGAGTGCTGGGATTAAAGGTGTGTGCCACCACCACCCAGCTAACAATTACTCTCTTATGTTACATTCAATTTTAACTCATAATTATTTCTAAATATTTATTATTTCAATCTAGTTTATTATTTATTTGGATGGGGTGTGTTTGCGCATGTGTGTGTGTGTTACATGCATGCTGAGTGTGGAAGGAATACATTAATGTGGGGTGGGATACATGCCCATATATAAACATGCAGAGGCCAGAAAAAGACAGTAAATATCTTTCTCTATGGCTTTCCATCTTACTGCCTTGAGACAAGGTCTCTCACTTGAACCAGAAATATACCTTTTTGGTCACATCTTTCAAGATCCACCTGTCCCTGCTCCCCAATGCTTGGTTTACCACCGTATTCAAAGCAAAGCAGATTTGGGGATTCTAACTCATGCTTGCAAAGTGAATGTCCTTCCCCACTGAGATCTCCCTAGTGTCCACTCTCCATTTTAGTTGTATTTAATCTTTTTACAAGTGTGACATGGAGCATGCACTCTTCTGGGACTGCTTGAAAATCTGTGTACATTCCTGCATAAAGTCATAATTTAAATTAACTGCTTAGAACGTTCATTTAGACTGTGTGTCTGGTCTCATGGTGTGGGCTCCATCACTTCAAAACAAGGCTTTAAAAACCTCTTAAGTCTTAAAAGTCTCCACAGTAGGAAGACTCTGCGAGAAAATATTTGAGATCCCAATGCCCCTCTCTCACCCCTTTATAGAGAAGAGCTCCGAGCCTCAGCTGGACATGGCCCTGTCTCAATGGGGCACACTCATTACAGCCTATGGCACTGTCTTTTAGATCTCATTTACTCTTCTGCTTAAATCCAGCAGTGAGGGCACCTAGGGGATGCCACTGTGGGATAGCTGCTGGACAGAACCAACCTAGACTTTCATCATGGCAGCCTTCCTTCCTCCACCAGGGCCTGCTCCTGGCACTGCAGACTTTAAACTAAGGCCAAAATACCAATCGGGGCATGTCTGGGGAGTTGGGAGACAAAGGAGGACCCAGGAATTTCCTCAGACCTTCCCAGAACTGTATGATAGCAGATACCATAGAAGTGAATGGCATGGGGGTAGTGACAGGGTGGGCACAGGGTGGGGTTGCTGAGAGGATGTAAAAGCATTTCCCCCTCCAGAACAGCCTTTCCTCACAGTGAGCCTGCTTAGACTTATCCTGGATTTTTACATCTCAAACTGCATCTGGAAATGTCTAAAAGACCTGTAGAATCACAGGCTACCTAGAATTAATAAGCTTTTCTTCAGAACCAGTGGCATGGGACAATCACAGATAAGGTTTGGGCTACAGTAAGGAAAAAAAATCAAACAATCCCCAGGACCCCCAGGAACTCCTTGGTCTTGAATCCTGGTATGTCCTCAGAAGCTGATTGATCTGTCCCTGCAAGATAATCTCTCAGAAAATTGACTGCTGGGGAGCACAATGACTCACTTCTTTTCAAGCAGAAAAACAGGCAAGTACCTGCTCGTCCACGTATTAAACTGGGGTTTTAAAGCATTGATCTTTTAATATCCTTGAATGTTCTCTGAGCCTTTCATTAGAAGGAGGCCCTCTAGAAGCAAACATTAAAACCACTGGAACTCCAATGACAGTCTCCAAAGGTCAAAGGTAAGTGGGAGAACAGGAGGAAGGAAGAGCTGTACCCAAGTAAAAGAAGAACAAGAGAACCTTTCAGTAGCATCTTTGGTGATAGTCTGCCCTGAATCATACCAAAGTGTAAGTAATACAAGAGGGGAGAGGCCAGGAGAGCCACCAAAGAATCCTGTAATGTGACCTTATATAGCTCAGTAAATTCCTGACCTCCCCTTCCACTTACCTTTGACATTTGGAGACTTTTCCCAGCTCCATGGAGTCCTGGGGACTTAAGGCCCATTCAATAAAAGGCAAGTTATGTCTGGTGTTGGAAACCTACTGAAGTTGTAGATCATAGAGGAGAACCTGCCACTACCACTTCACCAACAGTATAATCCCAAACTGAATCCTAAATATTTATCCTTAGACCCACAGATAAGGGTACCTCTTACCCTTCATCAAAGAAATATCTCTTGGCAATAATATGTAACAATTAAAGAAAAAATAGACCAGGGTTTCAAGAAGGAGCAAAGGGGGCAGTATCTAGTAGGGATTGGATGGAGAAAAGGAAGGAGAAATTACATAATTATATTTTAAATTTTTTATTTTAAAAAGAGGGAAAAAAACAGGAAAATGGAAAGACCTAGTGTCTTAGTTAGAGTTTTATTGCTGTGAAGAGACACCATGATCATGACAACTCTTATAAAGGAAAACATGTAATTGGGGCTGACTTACGGTTCAGAGGTTTAGTCCATTGTCACCATCATGGGAAGCTCAGAGGCACACAGACAGACACGGTGCTGGAGAAGGAACTGAGAGTTCTATGTCTTGATCTGCTGGCAAGAGGTAAACTGGCTTGAGCTTCTGAGACCTCAATGTCTACACCCTAGTGACACACCTCCTCTAACAAAGTCACACCTCCTAATAGAGCCACTCTCTAAGGGCCTTGGAAGACGTTTTCTTTCAAACTACCACATATAGTCCTGAAAAATGAATTTAAAAGAGATAAAGAAGAAATTGGGGGGGGGCTGACACAATCAGGAGGGAAGGAAGGCAGAATGTAGGGCATGAAATGCTGAGAATGAGGAGAAGGGATAAGGACAATAACTTCTATAGGAAAGGACTGGATCCCCAGTTACTGCTATTTGAGAGAAAAAGGCATTCCATACTTATAGTTCTTCAAGATTTTGACTTTACATTGGTACAAAAGCAATATAATATATACATTCAAGAGAAAGTGTCATTTTGGGGAAATGAGAGAATTTCTTTTTTAAAAGTTATTTCTTTCATTTTTTGAAATTAAAATCTAATTACATTATTTCCTCTTTCCTGTCTTCCTTTCAAACCCTCCTATATACCTCTCCGATTTTTCAGATCAATGGCCTCCTTTGTCATGGTTGTTACGTTTACGCATACATATGTATTTCTAAATACATCAGCACACAGGACCCGCTCTGTCTGTACTGTGTTCCTTGAAACTTTCCTTTTATAATCTGGATTTTTTCCTGAGCTAGCAATAGGAGGTGGAACTATTGGCTTGATGCTGGGTAAAAGAGCAAGTTTCAGCTCCCTGTCAGCCCCACCCACCACTACCACCTTTCCCCCAGTTAGAAAGAGAGAAGGAAGCACTCTACAGTGTATATGTTGCTAAACTGTGATGTCCAATGTATTTGCTGGGTTAAATGTGTTTTCTACTTAGGATAGTTTCCATGTATGATAAGTCAAAGGAGATGTAATACCATGGTAAATTTAACCACATTGTTGCAAAAACTGAAAAATATTTATTTTTCAATTTTCTAGTTTTATGGGTTTTTTCTTCAAATATAGCCATGGATTTTATGTCAATTATATATTAAAATGACCCATATGTTATCATATATACATACATGTCTGTTTGAATGTGTTTGTGTGTGTGTGTTTTATGAGAGAGAGAGGGAAAAAGAGAGAGATTATATTGATGGGATAACCAAAGCTGGTTAGATTAAGGATGGGTGCCTATTGGCATAAATAAATGACAATGACCAGAAGTCCCACAGAAATTTTGTTTTATGGATCCAGTGATGTCTCAAGATCTTGTCCAAGAGAGATGGGGATTTTTCTTTACTAATAGCTATTTGAATCTGAATCTGTTGAATTCTAGAAAAATCAAATCTTATTAACCATTGAAGGGACTGAAAACAGCAGCAGGCCTGTCATGAAATAAGTAAGGAAAACAGTAAGAAGGTAAGAGCTGTTGTGCTCTTGTGTGAAGTGAGTTGGTTGTTGTTGTTTGTCATTGTTGTTATTGTTTGGAAGCCTCCATTGAGACAGAAGGTGGTCTTGCTAGAAGGCAAATTTAGATATTAGCAATTAGTGTAGACGACTTGTTTAATGATACCCTAAGATTCATTTGAGGTGTGATAATAGGAAAAATTAAGGGAACTGTTTTGAAGATTAAGATTAAAATGGAAGTCAAGTCCAAAGGTGCCTATGATAGGTCCATCAATGATGGGGCTATTTCCAGTAATAATAGAAGGGCTCACTAAGAGGAGAGTTGGGTTTTTAATTACTCAAGAGCCAGATGAATGAGTCCTGATGGAAGAATAGAACACCTTGAAAGGTTTTATGGCAGTCAACAGGGGTTTTACCTTAAAGCCCAAATGAGGGTAACTGTGCTATCAGGGCTCCTTCTATGAGGTCAGCGTTAAAAGCAAGAGCCATGTAGTCTGTGTCCATAGACTTGTTTATCTGAAGTTGACCCTTAGGGTCTAGTTTGAAGAGAAACCTCAAGTGGTTTACTGCTCCAGCAGGGCTCTCTTGAGTGCTTTCTAATAATAATAATAATACAATGTGGTTTTACCCTAGGCAGATGAACCAGATGAGTAATTCCCCAAATTTTGACAAGCACTAGTACAGCCCCTTTAAAATCGTAAAGCTTGAAACTCAGTTCCCTAGCTGGACTAGGTCAGTATAAGAATCCTGGTTGGGAGGTGATGGTCAAATTTAGTTTTATAATTATACTTTTCTAATGGAAGTTTAAAAACCACACAGGTGGCTCCAAATTAGTGTGTTTCTTTATACTGTTAATGTCATTCAAAGTTTCTTCAGGGAGCCTGTAAGATTGTTAGGGACTCATAGGGAGCCCTCCACATGCTATATCACCTGTTGGTATGATTCAGGGTCTCGTTGACTGTGTGGTTTTCCCAAACTCTAGAGTTTTTATGGTCTCTCAGATCAAGAGAACTGGTTGTATGACCGCCTTAGAAGGGGTCTCTCATGTTCTGGATCTTGGATGATCCAGAAAGGAAGCAGCCAAGATATTGGCTGATATTTTATTTCCATTGTCCTCTTTTGTCTTGGCCTTTGCATTTTGGACACCCAGAAGGACAGTTTTACTAGTCTTGAAGAATAAGCAATAGATTTTAACTTTAACTCTTGTGTAGCATTTAGATAAAGTTTAGACAAAAGCAAATTGATTTTAAATAAATCTTTATTTCAACTACTCTACCAAGTAGTTAAAAGTCTGACAATTTCAGCAGAAAACAAGAAATTATCTCAATACAATATAAAATTTCTTAAGTCAGTTCTCATGTTACCAAGAACAAGACAATATCTTAATAAAATAACATTATTCTAAACAGAGGGTGAGATTCTAGATTCCAGTATATTGAATTTTGACCTTGGATATTTTAACAACTTTCAAACATATATAGATATATACAATATAACCTTTAAGCTTCATCTGCTATGGCCTTCTTTGACTTGCACAGACCTTTTGAGGTATCCTTAAGCCTTCTGATTTTGTCTTTATCTTTTCTTTCTTCACTTCAGAAAAGAAAAATCCAGTCATTTCACCATGGGACAAAAGTCTTATTTTATCACACAAATTTACTTCTTATTCAAAATATTCTCCATTTTAAATATTCCTATCCAAAAATACTTTATAGTTATATCCTGTTTTACATTTTCTCTCTCCTACTTATTGATGCTATTTTACTTTGTTTCCTTTCCTAATATCATGAGGCAAAGCAACATTAAAAAAAAAAAACCTTTGTTGGTTACTTTTCTCATTGCTATGACAAAAAAAAAAAAAAAATACCTAACAAAGGCAGCTTAGCTTAAAGAAAAAATGGTGTTTATCTTCGGCAGGTGAGCCAGGTTAGTAATTTCCCGGATTTTGACAAACACTGACATGGCTCCTTTAAAACAGTAAAGCTGGATACCAGGCTACATGTCTTATAAAGTAACCATTACTAATTCAGTTTCCTCTAACAGCCCAGTCTTCTCTAATGGGCAGCAAGATGTTTAGTCTAATCCCATGTCCTTTCTATGTGGTAACCTAGCCCGTGTGACCCTCAAAGATATAAACTCAGTTTCAAACTGAAACTTCAAGTGCTGTTGACAACAATATTTAGTCTATGATATCTCCAAATTTCTATTCTCACAACATCATGGTTCCCTCCCTTCCTTACCTTGTCCAATTTTCTCTTCTCCACGGCTTCCAAGATGACCTTTGACCTTGACCTTGTGCCTCTAAGAACTTCATCTTTGTGAAGTTCCCTCTGATATTGCCCCAGGATTAATATGTCCAATAACATATGGCAGAAAAATAGTTTGCCACTTCTGAGATTGCTTTATAAAACACCACAGTTTTGGTCTTGAGATATCTCTCTCTCTCTCTCTCTCTCTCTCTCTCTCTCTCTCTCTCTCTCTCTCTCTCTCTGTGTGTGTGTGTGTGTGTGTGTGTGTGTGTGTGTGTGATTCTCATGCTCCCTCGCTCCCTCTTTTCTTCTATAGTCAGGGCTATGAGTTATGCATTAAGAAGCTTCATTGGGAGCATCACATGGAGAGAACCTAATGTTCCATGCATAGCAGCATGTGAGTTTGGAAGCAGACCTCCCCCAAACCAAGCTTGGGCAACATAAGAGACTCTGAGCTATCAAGGCCAAGCTAAATTCCTGCCAAACTCCTAACTCTCAGAAACTATGTGAGATAACCAATGTTGTAAGCCTAGGGACAATTTGTTACACAGTATTAGATTATAAATTACCCCTTTGCCCATGGTAACACAGTACACAACTGGTAAATGGAAATAGCCTAGATATCTATCAATTGATGAATGGATAATTAAATGTGGCATATTTACAAAATGGAATAATATTCAGTTGTTATGAAAAAAATTATGAAAATCCCAGGTAAATGAATAGAGTTGAAACGATCGTTCTGAGTGAGGTAACGCAGACCCAGGAAGACAGACATCACACTCCCTCTCAGCTGTGACTGTTAGCTCTGAATCTTCAAGTATTTATTTATATTTGCAAGCCATGTAGATGTCAGGGAAGTAGTAAGGCCCTATATAGGGGCTTTCAAGAGAGGGGAAAAAGACCTCCATGTTATGAAGACTTAAATGAGAATAATGGAACTGGAGGGGTTAAACTGGAATGCATGGAAGGAAAGGATAAGAAAGCACCAGTTTTTGGAGAACTGCATTCCGGAGATGTCTCCAGGCCACGTGACCACCTAGACCTAAGTCTTAACACCTTTCTCCCATCTTTACCCACTGCCAAGTCGCATATACTACAAAGTGAGGTCCCCCTGCACTTTCTGATTAATATAGTACTTTTTCATAGTATCCCAACACCCCATCTTTTTCTTTTTAACTTATGGGCACGTCCTGCCTGGCAGGTTGATATTGTGTATGAAGGCATCACAGCCTAATAAGTTTGTTGATGGCTTTTCTCACTCAGCAGCCTGCACAGCATCTTCTGGTGCTATGAAAGCCAGTGACCATGCAGGAAGCCTATTGCTCAATTTCAGCTGGATTTCTGTGTGTTATGTAACTAAACTGTGTGGTGTCATCAGAAACAGGTCATTGGCATCATAGTTCTGGTTGACAGCCAAGAAGAACAGTCATAGCCTGCATTGTTCTGGGGATTTCTGAAAATCTTACAGACCAATAACTCATAGGAACTTATGGATCTGGCACTTGTTATTTCATTTAATAACCTATGGTTTCTTAGAAGAGCATTGTCCACCATGCAGCCAACTATCATTTAAACTCTTATTTTTATTTGATATGCTTTTAATTAAAATATAGTTCTGTCATTTCCTTCCTCCCTTTTCCTCTCTCTACTCTCCCAATGGTCTCCCCAACCCCATCTACCTCTCAAATTAATAGCTTCTTTTTATTTATAATTGTTCACACACACACACACACACACACACAAATACAACCTGCTGAATCCGTTTTGTTGCTTATTTGGTAACAATTACATATTAGTGTGCCCATCCCTGGGCGAAGCTAATTCTCCCTCTCTCAGCAGTCACTAACTGCCTGTCGTTCTTTGTGTAGGTGTGGGTCTCTGTTAACACTTCATCTTCCTAAAGCTAAAATTACCTTTCTTTTACAACATTTTGTTGTGTATGACTTTCACAGAAGTTATTTATGAAACCCATTTTGTGTCGCATTTCTATCACATTTTATATTTTTAAGAGATTTCTCAGTGATAACCTTGGAACTAAGTCTTTAGTAATTTGTTTGATATAAATTACTGGGCAAATGAAGGCTACGGCGCAAAGAGGTTTTAAGCTGTAAAGTATTTGCTATTTATTGCCTTGCTGAGTTCCAGAAATAATTGTGCCATTTTTGTTATAATGGTTGTATCTTAGTGGGCCTGTGTCCCACTGATGCTATGGATTAGTATTTGAATGTTTTCTAAAATGCTTGTCCTTTGCCAAGTGCTGTCATTTTAAGCTATAGTTTCCTACAGCTTTTTATTTCAATTAAAAATGAACTCATAGAACTGGGGAGAGAGTTCAGTTATCCAAAAGTTCTTGTCTTGTGAGCATGAGAGTTTTGTAAGCATGGGGGCTTGATTCCACATTAAAAAGATAGCCAAGAGAAGTGTCAAGTGCAGGTAATCCCAGCATTAGGGAGACAGAGACTGGTGGATGCTTAGGGCTAGCTGGCCAGCCAGCCTTGCCTATTCTGTGGTCTCCAGGCTGAGGAGAGACACTGCCACATAAAAGAAGGTGGAACTAGTCCCTCAGCAGAAGATCCTGAATTGTGTAAAAGTGGAGAAAGTGACAGAGCCCAGAAATGCACATGTTAATTCTTTACTCTCTGCTTTTGACAACAAATATAATGTGACCAGTTCTCTGAAGCCATTACCACTGTGATTACCTGCTATGATGGGCTGCAACCGGAACTGTGAGACAAATTCTTTCTCCCTAAAGTGGTCTTTGTCAAGGTATTTGAATCACAGCAACAGCAAATAAAACCAGGACATGACCAATTTTAGCATCTCTTTTAATGGCTCACGAAGCTTTTCTAAAAACAGATTTTTAAATAATTACCTCAAACTATTGAAAGATTGTCCAGTGTTTATATGAGTCTCCTGAGAGCCTCCTGACCACTGGAGGCCTCTACCAGCCCCAAAGCTCTTCAGGCTTTTGTGTCATGGTTAGCACAATACTTGTGTTAGGTGATTGGTGTAGGAAGTCCTTCTGTATATTGTGTTGCTTTTATTGATAAACAAATAAAGAAGCTGCTTTGGCCTGTGATAGGGCAGAATAAAGCTAGGCAGGAAAAACTAAACTGAATGCTGGGAGAAAGTAGGCAGAGTCAATGAGATGCCATGTAGCCGCCAGAGGAGAAAGATGTGAGTCGCTTGCCAGAACCTTGCCGGTAGGTCACAAGCCTTGTGGTAAAATAAAATAATAGAAATGTGTTAACTTAAGATGTAAGAGCTAGCTAGAAATATGCTTAAGCTATTGGCCAAACAGTATTGCAAATAATATAGTTTCTGTGTGGTTATTTCGAGTCTGAGCTGCCAGGAATGAATGAGCAGCCTCCACCAACAGATTGATGTCCAACGTGATCAACTATAGCCATGAAAAACCTGGGAAAGCTTAAAAAGGAATTATAGACACAAAAGAACAGAGCTAAGCATGGCTTTTTGGTAGCAGCATTTTCTTGGGTGGGCTCTGTTTGCTAGAAGCAAGCAGAGGCACAATTCTTTTAAGAGAAGGCTTCCTGATTCAGAAGTAGCAGCAAAAACTGTGTGACTCCTTTAAAAATGTTCCTGGTTCATATTAGTTGCACAAACAACTCTGATTCTTTTGAGAGGTACTGATACAGAGCATTTAATTAGGGTTTTGAGTAGCATGTTACAAACTGCTTAATGGTGACATAGATCTGCTGTATACCTGGAACTGGGGCCATATGCATGGCTCACAGAGGCAGTGAACAGACCTCTGCCATGTTGGACTAGGCGGACCCAAAAGGCAAAGCAGTCTTAGTCCTGGTCACACCACATAGCATTTAAGAAGCAATCCTGAACAGATAAGGATTACTGATATACAACAAAGATAAATTCAGATGAAAAATTCCTCTAAATGGGTCACAGTGTGTTTTAAAAATGTATATAGGCTTGGGAGAGAGAAGAAAAAGAGTATAGAGAATTATAAAAAGAAGTGAATGGCTTTTTAAAAAATAGAACAAAGTCTTTAAATAGAGTAAACTTGTAGAAAAAGTAATAAAATAAGAAAAAATAAGCCACATAAAGATGGAAAATACACAGAAAGTCTAGATTATGTATATTATTGTATTAAATTTGAATTTTTTGACTGTGAATGAGCTAAGTACAGAGAGACATTTCATTGTATGGGCTGCTAAGCTAAACCAACATATATATTTTAAAGGTATCTTGACTTCAAAATTTGGGCCTAAGGATTTGTTGCTTTGGAAAAGAGGCTCTTCTTTTGTTTCCACAGAAGATGAGAACCTATGGATTCCTTCCAGACTGTTGTGGTTTGATGGACCAAGACTCCCCCCAAAGTTTGCTGTGAACACCCCCAAAAATTACTTCACCCAACAAAAAGCAGGAAGCAGTTTAAAGAGAACTACACCCAAATTCCCAAATATTGTTTATAAATGTTTGTTTACATTTAAAGGGGGATATGCTATAGCGATTTATATTGGAATGGATCTTGGTCTATTGATACAAATTTAAGGTCAATTTTGTGATATATATATACTCTTGATTAAGGTATTGTGTTTGTGCAGCTCATTTAAAAATGTAATGTATAATTTTAAAATATAGGTTAATAGATAGTTATCTATAATAGTCATGCTTGTAGTCATGTTAGTTAGGTTTTCTAGATGTACATTACCCCTTTAATCTATGACTGTCTCTACTCTGTCTCTTTAAAGACTTTGTTTTATTTTTTAAAACATTTACTTCCTTTTAGAACTGTCTATATTCTTTTTCTTCTCTCTCCCAAGCCTATGTACATTTATCCAACACTGTGACCCATTTAGAGTTCTTTTCCATCTGAATTTGTCTTTATTATGTATCTGTAATCCTTTTCTGACCAAGACCACTTCTTAAAATGCTAAACAGTGTGGCTAGGACTAAGGCTGCTTTGCCTTTTGGATCTGCCCAGTCCAGCATAGTGGAGGTCCATTCAGCACCAGCTCTGTGAGCCATATTCACAGCCCCATTTTTAGGCACACAATGGGTCTGTATTGCCATTAAGCAAGTTGTAGCACTCTGCTCACAAACCCCATTTAAGTGCTTGGTCTCCTGAAAGAGTCAAGAGCTGTTCACACTGCTAGCACAAACCAGGAAACCTTTTTAAAGTAGCTGCAAAGCTTTTGCTGCTACTGCTGAGTCAGTAAGACTTCTTAAAGGAGCCGAGGCACCCCTGCTTGCCACCAGCAAACAGAACCTATCTGAAAATATGCAGCTACCAAGAAGCTATGCTTAACTCTGTTCTTTTGAGTCTAGAATTTCTTCCCAAGCTCTCTCATGTTTTTCTGTAAGCAGAGGCAGCTCATTCTTTTCCCGGCTGCCTAGACCTGAAATAATCACACAGAAACCGCATTAAGTAAAACACTGCTCAGCCTATTAGCTTAGGCTTCTTATTAAATAACTCTTATATCTTAAATTAGCTCATTTCTATTATTTTGTATTTTACCACAAGGCTCATAGTTTACTGGTAAGGTTCTGTCCAGCATCTTTCTCCTTCGATGGCTACATGGCACTGCTATAGGCCCAAAGCAGCTTCTTTATTAACCAATCATAATAAAACACATTCAAACATACAAAGGGGAATCCCACATCACAGAAACACTGAAATATCCTGTTTCTAGTCAATAGTGCCAAGGACCATTGGCTTGGACTCAACAAAACCTTTAATAATGAAAAATTAAGATTAGTGAGCTTCATTTATCACCAAGATATCCCCTTCCTCTGTAGTCCTCTCTCCTTTGCTGCTCTGAGAAATGTTTATGAATAGTGTCTTATCTTGGGTCATGGTTTATGGGGTTGCTGTATATTTCATCCACCAAGAACTCTCTGTAGCTCAAAGCAAAATTTGCTGGTAAACAATTGAAGGAGACAGCAACTTTTTTCCAGATTGCCACTGTGGTAAATCTGCTTTGGATTTTGCAAACCATAAGTTATCTAATAAAAAGTAGGAAAACTGGGCACCTAAAGTGGCATTAAGACATGGAGGTGCTTCGATGCTTCAAAGATCTTTTCATGTGTTTGTTATTCTAGCTGCAATGTAGAGCTATTTATAAAAAATAGTATTTTCCTGTCTTAGGACTTTTGGCTTGCCTCCAAAGCTCCCCAAGGCTTCTTCAGAGTCACTCAAACTTCTGTAGTTAATAGAGTCAGGGAAATCAAAACAAACTTCAGAGTTCTTTTCTATAGACAAGAACCCAGACAGTTATGCCGACAGACACAATAGTTTATCTCAGTTTGCACACATTCTTGGTGCCCAGCGCAGCCCCCAAACTCTGGCCTCTCCATTTTGAGTAGTATTCTTTCCATGTGGTACCTTAGCCTGATTTCAGATATTTGATATGAAATCATGCATTTTTGAAACAGAAGTTGGTTTGGTTTGCACTTATGGAGTCAGGAAGTCCAAGAGCATGGCACTGGTGTCTGGTTGGTATGGGGTGAGGACTATCTTCCTACATCATAACACAGTGGGGGATCAAATGGCATTCATGACACAGCAAGTATGCTAGTTCAGTTCTCTTGACCTTATAAAGCCATCACAGGGGGCTACTGCCTGAATTCATCCAATCAGAAATGCTTCCTAAAGGACTTCTAGATACATTAACATATTAATATGAGAATTAAGTTTCCCAAGTATGAACTTCTGAGGGACAAAGTCAAACTGTAGTAAATGAATAGTAAAGCCATCACTTTGGTCTACAACTATCCATAAGTTACTGTCAATGTGGGTCCTACAAGCCAGAGCTAGTCACTAACCTCTCATAACCCACTGTGGATTCCTTAGCAAAGCATCTGTCCTGAACACCACAACCCACATCTGCTGGCATGGGTGATAAGCCATTCTCTGGATAGAATTAAGCTAATGCATTGTATTATATTCACAGCTATCCCTCAAACTATATATGGCACTGTTTCCACAATATTAATTGCCCTAACCTTCTGCAAATACAAAACAACTTAAAGTTTTCCCACACTGAGTGGCTATAAAGGCAAAATTTGTTCAGCTAAAATCTGTTCAACTGAGGTGCAGAAAGAAAAGATATGAGAGCTTTTAACAAAATTGTTAATTAATTTAAACTCATTACATATATAAATGTATATTATATATTCCTAAATATATAAATACAACCTGGTCAGTCCATATAATGTTACTGCATGTGTATGACTTCAGGGATGATCATTTAGGGGGCTTTTTCCTGGGGAAGATTTTCTCCTGCTCTGTTCTTTTACTACATACAATGAAGAACACAGGTTACAAGTAAGCTTTTCCAGAGTCTGGGGGAGGTTGACTTTGTGGTAAAACACAGTCCCGAAAACTGTAGTGTCACTTGCATTTCAGCTAAACATGAGTTTGCTCTCATTGCAATTTGGTTCATTTGAATTAGAGCGTCATCCCTGGGGTCAGTCATCCAAAGACAGAAGCTAGCTTCTGTCCTCTGTCTCCTAAATGTAATCACTTGACTTTGAAGAACTTAAGTGCCCATATACGTGGAACTCACTTACAGAGCTTCCAATACTTTTGGAGATACAAAGGTATCTTATAGAAGCACATAAAATCAGTAAAATACACATGCATGGAGACACTGAATTACAATTTTAGGAGAGCCATGGATCCTGGTAATATCTATCTCCATACTATCCAACATCCATCCAGGTCTGCCATAACAGCAATCCAGGGACTAAGGCAGGTGGATTCCCTACAAAATATCCCACATAAAGAATATTTTCTCTTTTTTAAATCTTAATTAAAATATAATTATATTGCTATCACTTTCCTCCCTTTAAGCTCTTCAATGTCCATCCTCATTTGATGCCCCTTTTTCTTTATTATTGTTACATATATGTAGCACACACAATCTGCTGAATCCATTTAGTGTTGCTTATGTGTATATGATTTCTGAGTTGAACAATTTATATTGGATAACCAAGTAGAGGGGTCATCCTTGGGATAGACTAACTTTCCCTTTCTCAGCAGACTCGTGATCTGTAGTTCTTTGTCTAGGGGTAGGACCCCATGAGATTATTTCCCCTTCTTTGTTAGCCTATGCATTGCTATTGTCATTGTTCAGGTCTTGTTTAGACAGCCATATTGTTCATCCTGTAGCTTCCCTGTTATTTACAGGAGACATAATCTCATAGAAGACTTACAAGTTGTCTGGCTCTTACAATCTTTCTGCCCCTGCCCCATGACATTCCCTGAGTCTTTGGTGCAGAAGTTGTATTGTGGATATATGTATCTATTGGGGCTGAGTACCCCCACAATCAGTTGATCTCTACCTTATGACCAGTTTTGGTTTTCTGTAATGATCTCTGCTGTGTAAAGGACTTGCTTTGATATAGAGTGATAGCTTCGCTTATTTATGGGTATAAGGATAAATGAAGCTATGCCACCTGGGCTGACAATGCTTCCCACAAGAGTCATAGATTATCTAACAAAAACTCCAATACAAAGCATGAGACATCTCCAAGTTTTTTCTCAGGGTAGTCCAAGTGACTCCTGAGACAATCTAGGCTATTGCTGTTGTCTCTGGATGCCTCTCAGGAATTGTGGAAGGCATTATACACTTTAGACATGGGACTCAGAAGATTCACGCTGAATCTAACTTGAAAGCTCCCTTCTTGTGGCCTAGCTCGCTTAGTATCAGAAGGTACTATGAAAGTTGCCCAAGGAGGGAAGCAATCAATAGCCCTATCTAGCTGTGATTCCTATAAATCACACCAGTGATCAGTATGACAGGACATCCCTAGAGTGAAATTGTGGCACTCCTATCTTGGCAGTAGCCAAGTCTAATTGGATGTAAGTTCTGCTCAATAGGAGGGAAATCATAGCTAGTACTAGAAATCTAATCAACTATCAGAGGCTGGTGAGGTCATGGATCTTCAAGGAGCATCTACTACTGCCCCTTTACTGGACCAGCAAAACTCCTAACTGAAAGAACAAGTTTAACAAAAACAGCTTTTGCCTGAAAATCTGATTAATTTGTGGTATTTTCAGAATATATTTCCATCTTAAAATCCAGGTAGCTTTGGGTAAGTTTTGAATATCTGTCTTTTCTCAGTCACACTCCTCAGGAAAAGGCTTCTTCCTGCTTCAGGCTAGGGACCAAGGAGTTGTTTTTCTTATCTGTCTCCATATTACTTTTAGAAATGCATAAATGCTCAGAAAAGGAGTTTCTCACACTCTGCCTCCCAGATACAACACACTTTGGGATTATGCCTTTCTTGTCATTATTTTGTGTACTTGAACTCAGCTGAGATAAAATCATAAATGCCATTCCTTATCCTGTGTGCTTTTATGAAGGAATTATTCTGTGTCATTAAAAATACAGCATAAATATTATTCTTACATATCACAAAATATTCCTCTATATGAACGCTGTGTGATTTATTTATCTATAAAGGCTTATATTTAAATTTTCAACTCTTTGCCTTTATAAATAACTTTGAAACAGCCTTTAGCTAGTTGGCCATAAATCTAGACTCTGTTTAGGATTATATTTTTATATACTGGCAATAAAACCCTGGGCCTCATGCTTACTGGGGCAGGTATCATACCACTGAGCTATACCCCAGTCAAGAATTCTATCTCTAGGAGAGAGTCTTAGGAGATTTATAAGGTCAAAGAAACTTGACATTTTAAAGTCCTCTAATATGTCCTATGAACCTGCAGAGACACTTGCTCAGCAGTCAGAGCTTTCAAGTACTGTGAACAACTTCAGCTTTGGAAAGCATACTTAGGTATCTTATCCAGTCTCCCCACCATCCATAAAAGGTAAGTAAGTTTGACATAGAAATTATTCTTAAAATTAGAAGGCATAAATATACTTTGTCATATTTTACAATTTTTACCTAGAAATGTCACCTTTAGAAAAAGTGGCTTTGAAATTTTTGAAGCAGCGTAATGATGAGACCGTGGCCCGTTACTTCTCAAGCAGTCACAGGAGACACACCTTTGTCCTCACTTCACGATTTAGACAGCTGAGAGAGCCACTGAAGAGCAGTTCCTCACCTGGACCCCACATGGCTTCCATGGGACCACGCTACCAGCGTTATGACTATTTTACCAGGAAAAACGCCACAGTTCCTCAGAGTGTAAGTACTTTAGGGAGGGCACCGATCTGAAGCCATGGTTCCTCAGAGTGTAAGTACTTTAGGGAGGGCACCGACCTGAAGCCATGGTTCCTCAGAGTGTAAGTACTTTAGGGAGGGCGCCGACCTGAAGCCATGGTTCCTCAGAGTGTAAGTACCTTATGGAGGGCATGAATCTGAAGCCATGGTTCCTCAGAGTGTAAGTACCTTATGGAGGGCATGAATCTGAAGCCATGCTTCCTCAGAGTGTAAGTACTTTAGGGAGGGCACCGACCTGAAGCCATGGTTCCTCAGAGTGTAAGTACTTTAGGGAGGGCACCGACCTGAAGCCATGGTTCCTCAGAGTGTAAGTACTTTAGGGAGGGCACCGACCTGAAGCCATCATGGCTACTAGAGCTGAAAGGCTCATCATTATGCTTTCAGTTCCTTTAGCTGGTATTTTTCTCTTGCTCTTGTTTACATGAAGCACACAGGCTGCTATGGAAACCATTATCATAGGAAACTAGAGAGAAAGAAGTGATCGCTGCCTAATGTCCCACTTGAGCGTTGCCTGGTGAGGGACCAGCTGTGTTCCTGAGACTTTCCTGAGAGCTTGAATAACGTCAGGCAGAAGCTGATTTGGGTAGTTCGCTGTTCTGCCTCCTGAGTGAGAAACAGTTGTGGGTTAATGCCACCTATGGTGGTACCCATGCTAGTGGTCAGATTTGTCCAGATGTGGGCCAGCAGCATATCATCATACCAACATCTGTGGAGACCCTGACTGATGATGAAGAGTTCCATCACCTTAGATTTTGTCTCTTATAGCTTATCTTATAGCTCATGATACAGCTGTATAGAGCTTAGATGGCCAGAATATACCTAAAAAATACATCGTTACAAGATTTTGTCATTATGTCAACATAATTACTTGAGTAGATGTTACAGTCTGCTGCTATACACCTGGATATAGAATACAATCTATTGCTTCTAGGCTATAAACATGTATATGTTTCTGTATTGTATATTGTAGGCAACAGCAACACAGTAGCGTTTGTATACCTAAACATACAGGAAAAATATTACATAAGCAGAATTTTCAGCTCCATTATTAATCTAATGGGATTTTGGTAGCTGTGGTACATTGCTGGCTGGCATTTCTCTATGTGTTGTAGGATTGCACCTAAAACTTTATAGTCCTTTCCAAATCTTTAAAGATGAGAGAATTTCTTCTATTTTAATTCATAGAACGACCTAAGGAGGCTGATATTGTTGTCTCTGTCCACAGCAAAGAAACTGAGACATTGGGTGACAGAGACTGGCTAGTTGCTAATCAATCTGGTTTTCTCTCCTTAGGTGCCGATTTAGACTACACTTCCCAGACTTCCTTGCAGTTAGAAAGGGGCTCTAAATTTGAGCCTTAGTTAGTGGATTGCGCAAAAGTGATGTAGCTCACTTGAAACCATGCCACACAAATTCTTATCAGTTCCTCTATCCTCTATTCATCCTAGCTGGATACAGCTCAGCTAGGACTGTTGGACAGAACTCTAACTATGGCATCTCCGTGGGGTCTATTTTCTTACAGTATTGTCTGAGTTTCGTGAATGAACATCTCCCAAAGAACCAGCTATAAGTTATATACAATTTTATGATCAAGCCTCAGAATATGTTTTTATCGCAGAGATCAGCTAAACTACAGAAATACAGAAGACGACTCAGAGGACCCTCAAAGATAAAGACAGTCATCACATGGAAGGAAACTGCAGCACGAGTCACAGTTTGAGGGGAAGTCTCTTGACCTCTGTTGAACAATAATGTAAGAAATAAAGATGAACGATGTGGTTGCATGTCGTGAAGATCTGTTTGCTATTGTAGCACTGCACAGGCTAGTCTAATACAAAGTAACAGGTTCAAGATTTCTATCCTTCCATTAACCCCTTCACCTATCCTCAGATTAGAACAGGAAATTCTGTCACCAGTTTCATTGCATATAGAAAAAGGAAAAGCTCCAGAAGTTCGCTGAAATTAAGGGATACCAGACAGATTCAAAAGAAGAAAATATATACAGATTCATTAACAGCATCCAAAAAAAAGCCATTATCCAATAGTCCAATGAGATTCAGAAATTATAGACCTTTCTTCATAGAGGAGAAGAAAGTGGGGAGGGGTACAATCAATATTGATAGATAATAAATGGTTTGTGAATAAGCCCCGAGACCAGACAATAGCTGGGGACAAGGCTGTTTTAGGTCCTGGGAGAGTTGGAGAAAGGCGAATGTCATGCATATGCATATGGAATATCCCAGGGGTGAGCTCTCAAAGCTGCCTCAGAAGAATAGATGAAAACTCTGTCTGGATGTGGAGACTTTCTGTCTCTTCTGTGGATAATCTTTCCTGGAAGGAGTTTAAAACAATTGCATTTCTTTTAGAAGACTTTCCTAAGTCAGATAAGGGAACTTCAAAGACAATTCCTCCGGGCACTTAGGTTGGGGAAACAGGAGAAGGTCAGGAAGCCCTTGCTACTAAGACAGCTTCAAAGGTCTTCCTTGGCTCCTTTAATGTACCAGTGCTTATGTGAAGGCACCACCATTTGGGGTATTGTTTGTGAGACCCAAGAGTAGCTCATCTCTGCTTCCTTTCGGAGCAGCCTGAATGATGAAGGCTGAAATCACCCAAAGTTCACTTCCTGGAATTTCTAGAAAATGATGCTGGCAGTTGGGTGCAACTCAGCTAGGGCTGTTGGATAAAACCCTAAATAGGGCATCTTGTGTGGTCTATTTTCTTACAGTATAGACTGGGTTTCATGAGCAAACATATCCCAAAGAACCAGTTGGAAGCTTATACAGCTTTATGATCGAGCCTCGGAGTACCCACTGTGTCACTCCCAATATTGTCACAAGGCTGCCTAGACTGAAAGGAAAGGACTGTAACTCCCACCACCCAGTGGAAAGGTGTCGAAACAGGTGGCACTGGAGATGCCAAGGTCAAAATACAACTTGCAAGCATGACTAATCAAGGCTACCATGATAAGAAAAGATGGGGAGGAAGTTTTGAATATGTTTATTTTTATGAAGATATGTATAGTGGGTATGTGAAAATTTTCTGAAAACGTTCACAGGACAGAGTTGGCAGTGTCCCCCCGGGGAGTGAGATTGCACATCCGGTGTGGAAGGAAGACTCTCTTGCTGCTGCATACTTCGCTCTGTGGATTGCTTGCCCTGTGCTAGCATTGTCTCCTTAATACTAAAGAGAAATTTGAAGTGGTAAATGAGAATTTTGAAGCGAATATACATATTTTCCTTTTTTCTTTGTTGAAATCATTACATTTTTGGAAGTCAAACAAATGACATCGATGAGAATTGTTTTTATTTTCGATTGAGATGCCAATTTTATTTTGAGCTTGCTAAATAATAATTTGACAAAATCAGAATCATATTTGTACACACAAGAAAATTTAATTTCTCGCTATCAGTTGTTACTCATCCTGACCACTTGTCTGAATCACTGGACAGGCTTTATTAGACGCAAAGCTCCTGGTGACCATTTCTGATCTACTAAATTACATCTTATGAGGTGGATGCCCAAGAATCTGTCTCTGGTTCACTGATGGCTCAGCCCTGAGGTTTTGAGTTGGCCTTGCAAAAAAAAAAAAAACAATTGACTAACCTATCCATGCAGATCCACATGGTCTCCAGCCTTGTGATTTCAGGTATAGGACATGAACCAATTACACCAGCATCACTTGCTAAAGATACAGAGTCTCAGGTCTCAACCCAAAGCTTAACAAGCTTAAAACTCTCATTCACATCCAAGTTCACTTACTCTAGAGAGCTCTCGCTGCTTTCAAGGCATTGTTTGAAGTAGCCAATCTACACCATCAACCTACAAGTGCTCATCAGTGGTGAATGGATGAAGAAAACATGATACCTACATACACATGCACACATGTGAATGCACACACACACATGTTCCATTATATACCTAGTAGAATTTCACTTGGCCATAAACAAGAATAAAATTATTAAAAAAATAAAATAAAAACTTGTAGGAAACCGTGTGAAATGACATCATTGTGTTAGATAAGCCAGGCTCATAAGATCAAGAATTACATATCTTTTCTTGTGTCTAGAATTAAGAGAAAGGAAAGGTTGTGACATCAGAAAGAAGACACTGTGGGTATGAATGGGAAAGGAGAGAAGGCAGAGAGTGTACAGTTGAAGGGCACAGAAGCGCTTGAAGTATACCGTGTACATGTGTGGGAGGGCAGTATTGAAATTCATTGTTTCCTTGTATTTATACACACTGTTAAAAGATCCCCAGCTGATTCCTGGGCACAATCAGGTCTGAGAAGTGCTGAGCTAAAGAATACACTCCAAAGAGCAAAGGAGAAAATGGACAGCATTCTCCACGTTCAAAAACGAAAGCTTGTGTAACACTAGTAAGACTGATTGGGTAAAGGTGGTAGGTAAAACTGGCGATTCCAACAGCAACCAGTGCTTTTTCTGTTTTAAAACTAGCATATGAGATGTGGGGAGGGGGGCAAAGAGGCAAGGAGTGAGGGATACGTTTGCTTCATGAGTAGGGAACTCAGGGAAGATTGAAAATGTTGCATTGATAAGGTAACATTTGAAGGAAGGCCTGATCTTCGCATCTGAAGTGTCTCCCACAGGTTCCTGTTGTCAAATCTGTCTTCAGCTTGTGGTACTGTGTTTGACCTGTGGGGCCTTCCGGAAGGCTTAGCCTAGCTAGGTGGGCCTTTGAGGGCTGTACCTGCCTCCTTTCCTGCCTGCTTTCTCTATATCCTGTCTGCCCCATGGAACAAGTCTCTACTTCGTGCTCTGCCAAGGCCAACACAGTCCCTGCCACTACCATGCCTTTTCTCCACTCAGTTGTTTCTGTATTTTGGCCCCTGGGCAGAAAAATTCTACAACCTAAAGTAGGTAAGGTGGGGGGATTCCTGCGCAAAGCTCCTAAAGAATATTCTCTACAGTGCCAAGGTCCTTTGAAGAAGCATGGGTCAGGAGAAGGGAGAGAAAAGTCGAGGAAGCCAGCCTGAGCCCACTTGGCACTGGAAAGACTTTGTCTCCTTCTCTAAGTAAGTGGGCTCAGAGACATGATCTGACTTTGATGTCGAAGGGTCCCACTGGCTGATGAATTAGAGTACACAGGGCCAAAGTCAGCACAGAGAACCAAGTTTAACCCCAGGGAGAAATAATAGGTGAGCAAGCTGGCTGCAGACGAGGCTGCCAGATGAGCTGCCAGCATCCTGCTGTACCCTCTGCCCGTATGTGATGACCCGTCACCACCTCCGTGAGGATAAGACAAAGCTGGTACTGTTACCTATGATTCTTCCAAAGTGTCCCTCGGGTCACAGGGAAGGAGCTACACAAAGACATCGACGCCAGAACAGTGTCCCATTGTCGCACGTTTGTTTGCATCAGAGCCCGCTGCTTGCGTAGGCATGGTCTGACTGTGTCATCCGCAAAGGTTAATGTTCTGTGTTGTTTCACTGTGCTATATAAAGCACTGTGATGGTCGCCAGTGGGGGAAATTAGTCTCTGCAGAGCATAGGAGTCGTAAAACCATGGCTTAGCTTCCGGGGAGGTTTAGAAGAAGTCTGTGGATGACTCACCAGCAGTTTCTCCTTTCGCTCACTATGGAGCTGAATGACTGTCATCTGTCTCTATTAGCAAAGACAATTAAATTGCACAGTTTTGGTGGGGAGCTGACCAGGGGGGAAAGGTGGGGAAAAGGGAGGAAGGCGGGACCACTGTCATTAAGTCCTACCTATCTGCACACAGCTTATCACACTGCCCACACTAATTCATCACAATGCTCCTTCCCTCAGGTTAATCATTCCACGTTCAAAACCTTCTGACTACTGTAGTTCATACAGGTAGACACTAGCACCCACCAACTTAGGAGCCCAGGGTTGGAAGGATGTGACAACAGGAAGAATTCTACCAGACAGAACTGAGTGAAGAGATGCCAAAAAGATAGCCTTCCTCTTGGATGAATGGAAAGACACATACACTGACCCAACCGCAATAGTGTTAAGACTGCCCAAGACCAGAGGAAAGCCAATCTAATGGAGAGGTGGCTTAGTGGTTAAGCCTGCTCTTCCAAAGGTCCTGAGTTCAATTCCCAGAAACCACATGGAGGCTCACAACCATCTGTAATGAGATCTGGCGCCCTCTTGAGGAAAAGACCTGGTCAGTCATCCTCATCAACCTAGACAATGAAACCCAATATGGACAAGTTCAACAGAACCGCCATATATGGGCTGCCCATGCATGCCTCAGCATTGCCAGGGCATAAATTTGATTGATTGATTTGATCTGACGCAAGACAGAGGTGCTTATGAATAGGCTAATGCCACACTTTCATTTATCCCACTGAGGAGTAAGTGAAGTCCAGACATGAGAGTGGCTTGTTCAAGGCTGTCTAACTAATCGGTTCTGACCAACATACTAAACCCAGAGCCTCTTACCCTCTAGCACCAAGTTTCTTTCCTGTGTCTTAACAATTTAAAAGCAGCCTTCTTTGAAGTATAGGCTTTTTATGCTATCAGTTGCAAAATGTAAAACTTCTTTGGGGAACCCCAAAAACTAATCCCAATATTTAATATTATACCTTAACAGGAATGGTGGCACATCACCCCAAAACAACACCTTGGCATTTAAGAAGTGACCAAAGGAGGTTGGTCTTTGCCCCTTTCCCACATGCTCCTTGAAGTGGGCTATGAAAAAGCTTGCTGATGTTCCTCCCAAGTGGGTCAGAAGGGGTTTCTCTGTGGAAGGAAAGAGCCAGACACGGGCACACCGAGAACATCCTGAACAGACGGGCCTTGCTTCTCACCACTCCTGTTTATCCACTCGTCACACCTCTGCCTACTTGGGCTTCTGGACGGCTGATGCCCACTTTTCAACGCTCAGGTCTAGGAGCACAGTTTCCCCTGTGAGCTTCAGTTCCGAAAGCTCCTATGTCTTTCTCTCGCTAGCCTGTTTGTTTATATGTTGGTCAGGAAGGAAATAAGTTACTTTCTCCCTTTTTTATCAAGAGGTAGTATGGTTCTCAACCTTCCTAATGCTGTGACCCTTTAATACAGCTCTTCATGTTGTGGTGACCCCAACTATAAAAATCATTGCTACTTCATAACTGTAATCTTGCTACTGCTATGAATCCTAATGTAAATATCTGATGTGCAGGATATCTGATATGTGACCCTAAAGAGGTCCCGACCCATGGGTTGAGAACCACTGTATTATGAGCAGGACCATGAGAGAATTATGTATCTAATATTCATATTATCAGCCTTTTCCTCTGACACAATGTTTTCTTTTTCTCTCAAGGGAAAGATTTTCCTTATACTCAATTTTCTTTACCTTCCTTAAGATAGCTTAATTGGGCATAGTAGTACACACCTGTAATCTCAGCTCTTGGGATACTGAGGCAGGAGAATCATGAATCTGAAGTCAACCTATGCTATAGAGAGACCTTGTCACTCTTTTAAAAAATGGCTTGCTATTTCTTGCTATTTCAATTCGTATTTCCTATTTTTCTTTGTATAATATGATACTATAATATTAAATAGAGAGATAGGTCAAAGAGTGATGGTCTTCCATAAATAAATACATTGTTTGTTTCTATTACTTTGATAAAAGATTGTCCTTGGATAAATTGTAGGCAGATTCCTCTGAGTCCTCCTCTATACCAGACCTGCACAATCCAATATTCACATACAAAAATGCAGTTTAGAAATAATCTTAGTTTCTCATCTCCCCTGCCCTCCTTTTAACAAGATCCTAAGTTAGTTCATCAAGAATTATGTGTTAGTCAGTTTCCCATTACTATAATAAAATAGCTGAGGCAATTAAATTATAAACACAGAAGGTTTCTGTTTGACTCACAGCTCTATAATCAGGAAGACCCATTACTTTGGAACTCTAGTGGGGTACTGATGGGAACAAGGAGGGAACAAGTCATGGAGCAAACCACTAATGCCATGAGACAAGAAGCAAAGGGAAGTATGACTAAACCAAAGAACCACCCTCCCAATGGCCCAAAGACCCCCCAGTAGGCACACTTCTTAAAAAGATTCCCATTACCTACCAATAGCACCACCCTGGAGCCCAAGACTCCATAACATGCACCTTTAGAGGACACAAGTCCAAACTACAGCATCCTGCTACCTTTGATGTCTCTTCCCAGTAATTTTCCATCTGCTGACTCCCTCAATCTGTTCTTTTCTAAGAATCCCCGCTTGGTCCTGTACCATCAGTTGAGCCTGTTCTTTGTCCCTGGCCATGACTGTCAATATCCTTGACAACCATCATAATAGCCATGGATAAAGTCTTCATCACCACTGTTACCATGTCAGAGCAATTCTTTACTAACATATGTATGGAAAGAAGAGAGGATGGAAGAAAATATACTAACATACAAACAAAGATTATCTCTCAATAATAGTTGACTATACTTTGAGTAAAAATGACACTTGACTTTATGCTTCGAGCAGTTTTCAAATTTTGTTATACTTCAATGAAGTAGTTTGCATAGTCCAAAAGTGAAATGAATTTAGGTTTGGTGGTACACATCCATAATCCCACTGCCTGGGAAGCTGAGTCCAGCCTTGAATTTGTAATTCTCCTCCACACCTTTACACTTACTCATTTACATGCTTGTGTCTCTTCCTCTGGAGGATATGCCTGTAAATGTATTCTTAGTTCAAATACACAAACACCTAAAGTCTGTAGACACAGCAATCATATTCCAAAAGATGTCACCAATTTACTATTTCAACGTTGATATCTCCCCATGCAGTATACTAACTAGTAAAGGCTCCAATGCCATTTCAAAGTTTTCCATCCATGTGCTTATGAGATTGAGTGTTATTTTTTATTTATTGGTCACTCACAGCTCTTTGAATTACCTTTTAGTGCTATAACAGGTTACATCAATCTTTGAGGTTATACCTTGTCAGAATAAAATGTGGAAGACCAGGAGAAAGAAATGCCTGGATATTCCTTTAGCAGAGTGATGAGCACTGGGTGGCAGAGGGCACTCTGAAGGAATCATCTAATTTTACAGATTTGTCCAGTGGGGGTGCACTTGCTTCCATGTATGTGTATGTTTAACT
This sequence comes from Ondatra zibethicus, assembly GCA_004026605.1. Lineage (NCBI taxonomy): Eukaryota > Metazoa > Chordata > Mammalia > Rodentia > Cricetidae > Ondatra > Ondatra zibethicus. The sequence goes on along the minus strand of PVIU01005267.1, from coordinate 6,084 downwards.
AACATTTTGTTAATGAGCATATGTTATACTTACTGAGATATCTGTTATTTTGAAGACAAACAACTAGTAACAATATAAATGTTTTACCTCGGATAATACAACTCCCTGTAACCCAAATTCTGGTTTGACTCTCTTTCAACAATGGGCTGGCTCCTTCAATAATTAATAAGCTAAACAAAATCTTTGATGCTTCTTCACTTTAATTTTGTGGAACAAGCCACTTTCTGACTTCTTGAGAACAATAGCTTCTCAGTCTTTTCCTAACTGAGCAGAGGAATTCAAACACCCTTGGGGCTGGAGACTAGGACGGGAGTTTAAAACCATCTGCAGCAGCGATTCCAAGAATCAATGCTCAGCTTCTGACATTGAAAAGTAGGGATTGAACTCACAGTAAGATAATGGGCTCTCAATCTAGTCTTTGAAGATAGAAGGAGATTTTCTAAATTCTTCTGTTTCTTGTCTTTTAAAGATTCTAGGAGAGCTAAGGCAAGGCCAGCCTGACAGGGAAGAAGGGCAGTTCCTGTATCCATCATCAATGTGTGTCTTAGCTTAATTGCTCTGGGTTGAAGGAGTTAAAAGCAGTGGATAAAGTGAGAGCAAAGAAAAGACAGCAGAGCCTCAGTCTCATTTCCCAACTAAAGCATGGGAAGAGATACTTTTTGCTCAGCCCTCTGTCCCAGTTGAAATGGGTCCATGTGAGTCAACCCCATATGCAGGATACCTAGGCATAGGAATAAAGGAGGACTTTGAGTTCAACACTCCAAGGAAGTCTTTGAATCCTATCTAGTATTGGTAGATTTGATCAAATAAAACTGCAGGATCTGTGGCTTGAAAAGTAGAATGATACCCCAATATCTGAGACATGTAACAATTAGGAAGTTCTTGAACTAAAAGGTTAGTTATGTCTAACCAAAGTTGCAATTTACCTGAACATTCTGTATTTTATCTGCCGCCCACCCAAAGTGACAGAACCTAGAATTCTCTGCAGAATTTGGAAGCAGACATGGAATTTTCCAAATGGTCCCATTGATGATGGATGCAAGATGGACAACTTGGGAAACAGTAAACCTCAGATGAAGCCATGGTGAGGGTGTCAATGGAGCTGGGTCAGTCAGAAAAGGTCACCATAAGGAAGACCAGAACCTATGACATGAATATAGACCACAGACGCCAACTACAACAGACTGGTGGTCTGGGCACCAACAATCCCCAAACGGATATGAACCTGAGTGAAAAACAACCAATGAACCCTCTACCTGCCCATTGCAGCCCACACATGCTACAACCTCTCCCCACCCCTGGTTGCATCTCGGAGAAGTAAACAGCAACACTAATGAGAGAATTAGCCTAAAGAGACTGCTTACCAAGTGTCCCACAGTAAGCTCACTAGAGTAGAGAGACTGATAGATGCCTAGGAGAGGCGTTCAAAAGGAGGGAAACAAAACAGATGTTTCTGTTGTACTTGGCAGTGTGTGATTCAGACATGTTCATTTTTACAGCCCTTAAACTCCCCGTGACAGTCTGAATGAAAATGGCTCCTATGGGGAGTGGCACTATTAGGAGGTTGTAACATGAGGGCCTGCTTGTCGGGGTTTCTGTCCTGCCCAGCTCCCACAGCTGTTTAGCCCCAAAGAAAATCACACAGAGATCTCCATAAGTTATAAACTGATTAGCCCATTAGCTCAGACTTCGTATTAGCTCGTATAACTTATATATCCCATTATTCTTATCTATGTTAGCCACATGGCTCAGTACCTTTTTCCGCGGGGCAGGTCACATCTTGCTTCTTAGGTGGTTGAGACAGGACTGCAGAAAGAGCTTCCTTCTTCCCAGAATACTCCTGTTCTCATTGCCCCACCTCTACTTCCTGTCTGGTTTTCCTGCCTATACTTCCTGCCTGGCTATCAACCAATCAGCGTTTATTTAAAATATAATTGACAGAATATAGATGATTGTCCCGTACCAGGAGGTGTGACTTTTTGGAGTAGGTGTGGCCTTGTTAGAGGAAGTGTGTCACTGTGGGGGTGGGCTTTGAGGTCTCCTTTGCTCAAACTACACCCAGTGACACAGTTTACTTCTTGTTGCCTGCGGATGAAGATGTAGAACCCTCAACTCCTTCTCTAACACCATGTCTGCCTGCATGCCACCATGTCCCACCATGATGATAATGGACTAAACCTCTGAAACTGAAAGCACCACGATTAAATGTTTTCTTTATAAGAGTTTCCATGGCCATGGTGTCTCTTCACAGCAATAGAAACCCTAACTAAGACATATGTTACAATTATCCGTGCTCAGTTAAACACATTAAAGATAATTTCAGAGGCACCAAACTGTGTCCATGTCACTTTAAGAAATGAAAACATAGCTCTTCCTCTTAGATTAGTTTGACCAACAGTCAGCCCTAGTTTGAGTTGTCACTCTCCCTACCCCACCATGTCTTCTTCTATCTGTCGGTGGTTTGGTTATTGGCCTGTCTATAATCTATCTGTTGTAGATCTGACCTGACTATGTTCCTATTGCTGTCTGGTTATCCTACTGTCCCCAACAAAGGGCTTTTCTCTGTGTTTATTGGCCACCAAACATCACATAGGAAAGGAATGAAGAATTCTTTACAGAAATATTTAATGGAGTTTTACAACAGAAGTTACTGACCACCAACTGACCCAGATATTACACAGTTCTGCATATGCCCCTGTTGCTGTTAACATTTATACTGGATATTTGTCATATAAGGTTGCTTCTGCCCTGTCAGCTGCTTTCGGGAAATGAGTACCACAACATACATATATTACCCTGAGTCAGGGGCATGGGAGAGTTCATAATTTAAGGTTACAGGTGTGTGTTAGTTTAGTACTTAAAAGTTGATTACATGGGAAGTCCAAGGATAATCAGGGAGGTTGTTAGAATGTTCTCTTAATGGCGTGTTAATCAAACAGGCTGAGTAAACAGCAGGCTGTCAAGCTAAGCCTTATGTGATGACAAAGTGTGTTGCTAACTCAGCTGTGAAGTCCAGCAAGAGTCCCATTCTTTTAATGTAATGGATATTTTCATAAAATTGGATCCCTACAAACATGCTCAGGTTATTTGTGTTACAATGATTTTTATATCACCATGTGTTATATAGAAGACATCGTTTTGATACAAACCTGTCAAAAATTTGTCAGATATCCCTTCTGCATGTTGTATTTTACAAAGAGAACCCTCCTCCCCCAGGATTATCGTGTCTCTGCTCTCCTGTTTTATAGTAAGACTGTGTGCCTCTGTTTATGTGTTGTACAGTTGTACATGACCTCATGGTTTACCTTTAGACCTGTTAAGGCAAGAAGTCTACATTACTCATCTTTAAAAAGAAATCGGCCAATTTATTCTGCTTATGATGTGCTTTATAAAAATACCACTGACATTTTATGGATTGATTTAGTGAAAATCAAGAGACACATTGTTTAGAAGCACAGCTCAGCTCTTCACTTGCTGGGAACTCTGCACTGAGGAGGATTCATCATTGTTTCCTACACACCTTAAACATCAGCCGTTATACTTGTTATCAGGCATTTTAGAGTTGTACGGCTAAGGAATCCTAGCGTATGTTACATTTTTTTTCACCCATTATTGCTGATGTTTGAGAAATCTTTTGACTTTTCCCTGTGGGTTTTCTATCAGATCTCTTTTAGAAGTCTAAATTCTAATAGCTTGTCACTTGTTATCTTAGCTCTTCCTAACTAGTCACTTTGTCTCATCCCACTGGTGATTATGTGATGCTGAGCAGCAATAGCAGTGTGCTGCCTTCACCTTGTCAGCAGATTGGAGGGAGATTCTATTGTGTTTGTTAGCAATTTGGTACCAAGATGTTACTTTAGATGAATCAGTAGCTAATCAAACCCCTATGTCGGCAGCTAACTGGTATACCAATATACCTCTTTCCCAAGTAATTCTGCTTACTGTTCCCACCTAAAACGTCTGTGCTTGCTGTTGTTTAGCACAAGACGGTGACACACTCTCTGGCAGTATGTCATCAATGTGGACAAGACAGACCAAGCTGCCCCCTCATTTGCCACACCCACTGCCCCATCCCGCCTTCTGAATATCTTGCCTGCACGTGCTGCAATTGGTGAGTTCCACTTTCACCTTGATTTCATCTCCCTCCGGCTTTCACACCATCGTTATTTTATCTCAAAGAAAGTTCCAATTTCCAAGAACTACAATAAAAATGTCTTGTCTTGCTTACATAGAAGCTCCAAAGAATGATCTAGAGGAAGATGTGTTTGCAGGACAGCTCAATCTAATGTCTTTATCCAGTCCCTTTCCTCTCCCCCTTTCTATCACTCCGTCAAAGGGCTTAACCAACCCGCAGAGGGACTCCCTCATCTCTGATGTTAACCATGGCTACTGGAGTGGAGCACCTTCTCTGAGCCCCCTCAGGTCTCTGGGATGGAAAAGGCTGTCGAGACTCACGTGATTGTTATGAAAGCTCATCACAGGTGGCTTGTTACTTATGCTATGGCTGTCCTTAGCCCTCAAAGTCACCTGCTCAATAAGCACTGCTCCAGAGAGAACTTGAAAAGAAACAGTGAAGATTCCCCTCTGATGGCTGTGGTCACAAAGGTCCACTTTACACCCACACAAGCTGAGATTTGAGCTTCACAGTAGCCTGACAAAGAAGCTTCGGAACATTAGTGGGACTGAAATTGCCTAAGAAAACCGCTCCCACTGGCCTCTTACCAGTCAACTGTGCTCCCCGAAGGACAAGAATAGTACATTTTCCGCTATTTAGAACTTCTTTTCGTAATCCAAAATCCATAATTATATCCTGCTTGACATTTTGATGTCTTATTAGGTGTGTGATTGCCCCTCTGGTCTGAGCAGAGTTACTAAGATCATTTATTATAAACCTTCTCAGTCATATCAGCCTCCAACTCCAGGGAACCACAGTCAGGTGAGGTTCAGATAATCAGGAAAAGAGTTACAGTTACCTTTACACACGTGCACCAAAAGGGACCACTGTCAGTAGTTTTCTTTAAGGGTGTTGCCCTGGTTGTCAACTACACACCTGTGGATGGCCCCACACCTAGGAGCATATTGTCAATAACAAATTAGTGGATATTTTTTAAAGAGATGCATAGTTGGGAGAGTGTTGGAAGATGGGGGTAGATCTGGGAGGAGCCAAGGTAAGGACTATGAGTTAAATATGACCAAAATCGATTACATGAAATCTCAAATAATTAAGAAAAATATGTTTAAATAACTTCTCTGAATTGGGCCCACAGGAGGATTTCTGATACTTATGAGGCATCTCTTTGTCAGCTTTAAGTGTTCAAACCTATGAAAGTGGTTTCAGAAGCAATGTAACAACAGAAAGAACAGATTCAATGGTGGAGACACAGGCTAGTTGGAAAACAGCCATGGCTTGAAAAAGAGATTCAACCTCCAGAGGAAGGGGCTGAGATTCACCTCCAACACTGAAGTCAGAAGTGTGTAGTTCCAGTAGATATGATCAGGATTCTGCTGCCACCTCCCCTGCACCCTTAAACCTGGCACCACTTCCGAATGCCGAAAAAGCAGCTGTGTCTAGCCACTGAGCTATTAAGTATGTAAATCTGACTCTTAAGAGTACATCCCTGCATCTTCTGGTGGATGGGATGCAGACCCCATGACAACATCCAAAGGTGGGTACTGAGCCAAGGCATGCATGGAACTAGGAAACGGCACACAGTATGTCTGTCGGCTGTGCTCCATAGACTCAGAGAACCCCCTGCCCAGACGGCAGAGGAGAGAAGTTCCTGGTCTGAAGGGCAGTAATGTAAACTTGATCCGTACTAAAGGAGACTGTCTGGATATATCGCTGGATATTTGCTTCCTATCGCTTGATAAATACTATAGCCTAAAGCAAACTATGAAGAAAGGGGCTTATTTCATCTTACATCTTACAGTCCCTCCCAAAGGAAAGTCAGGGTAGAAACAACCTGGAGGCAAGGACTGAGGCAGAGACCCTGGAGGCACGCTACTTACTGACTTGCTCTCCATAACTTGCTCAGTTTACTTTCTTATACCACTCCGGACCATCTGCACAGTGGGTTGGGCCCC